>CM059815.1:43590132-43722632 GCA_030435695.1 Brachymystax lenok tsinlingensis
CGCTGTCAAAGTTGCTTCAAAGTACTGAGTAAAGCGTCTGAATACTTATGTAAATGTGATACTTAAGTTTTTTATTTGTAATACTTTTGCAGAAATGTCTAAAATGCTGTTTTTGCTTTGTCATTCTGGGGTATTGTGATGTCATTATGGGGTATTATGATGTCATTATGGGGTATTGCTTTGTCATTCTGGGGTATTGTGATGTCATTATGGGGTATTGTGATGTCATTATGGGGTATTATGATGTCATTATGGTGTATTGTGATGTCATTATGGGGTATTGTGATGTCATTATGGGGTATTGTGATGTCATTAAAACACATTCATCCATTTTAGAATAACGCTGTAACGTAACAAAATGTAGAAAACGTCAAGGGGTCTGAAGATATTCCCGAATGGCACTGTAGCTTCCACACTCACATCCCACTTCCACAAGACCTCAGTAGGCCTAAGCCTTACACTTTTGTACTGTGGAAAAAGGTTAGGAAGGGCTCTTGCTCTAAAGTAAGATACTTTCAAAGCCTGCATGATTCTTTAATGATTAATCTGGTTCTGAATCAAGTCATTGATTGCCCTAAGCTGCCCTGGGTTACGTCCCAAATGGCACCCTATTCCCTACATAGTGCATTACTTTTGACCAGAGCTCTATGGTAACCTAGTTAAAAGTAGTGCACTATAAAGGGAATTGGGTGCCATTTGGGACGGACCACCTGCTTTGCGTTGTGATTGACAGCTCCTATTAGCCTGTCATGCATTAATTGCATCTTGAGACTATGCAATTCTAGACCAGATCTCAGACTAATGACTTTCTCATTTTCACTTCAGCAGTTGGTGGTTAAGTGAGGAGAGGAGAGGACTACCTTCAAATTCACCAGACAAGCAGAGACCGCTTCCCAAATGGCTCCCTATTCCCTCTATAGTGCACTACTTTTGATGAGAGCCCTATTCCCTATATAGTGCACTACTATAGACCAGAGCCTTATTCCCTTTATAGTGCACTACTTTTGATGAGAGCCCAGGGGCAGTCGTTGTAATAGAGCCCTAGTACTGGTCTATAAAGGGAATAGTGTGTCTGCTAGAGGCTGCTTCGCTTTCCATTCAATCAGCGTTCAACTCTGAGACTATTCATTAGAAGCTAATGCAAAGTGCCGTTGTCCTGAGATCAATACAACGCTGTCTCTGTCTAGATGTGTTGAGGAGGATCTCACTACAATGTGTGCATGTGCGTGCACCTCCACGTACAGTTGAAGTCAGAAGTTTACATACACTTAGATTGGAGTCATTAAAACTCAGTTTTCAACTAGTCCACAAATGTCTTGTTAACAAACTATAGTTTTGGCAAGTCTGTTAGGACATCTACTTTGCGCATGACACAAGTAATTTTTCCAACAATTGTTTACAGACAGATTATTTCACTTATAATTCACTGTATCACAATTCCAGTGGGTCAGAAGTTTACATACACTTAAGTTGGAGTCATTAAAACTCATTTTTCAACCACTCCACAAATGTCTTGTTAACAAACTATAGTTTTGGCAAGTCGGTTAGGACATCTACTTTGTGCATGACAGAAGTTTACATACACTAAGTTGACTGTGCCTTTAAACAGCTTGGAAAATTCCAGAAAATGATGTCATGGCTTTAGAAGCTTCTGATAGGCTAATTGACATTTTGAGTCAATTGGAGGTGTACCTGTGGATGTATTTCAAGGCCTACCTTCAAACTCAGTGCCTCTTTACTTGACATCATGGGAAAATCAAAAGAAATCAGCCAAGACCTCAGAAAAAAAACTGTAGACCTCCACAAGACTGGTTCATCCTTGGGAGCAATTTCCAAACGCCTGAAGGTACCACGTTCATCTGTACAAACAATAGTACGCAAGTTAAACACCATGGGACCACGCAGCCATCATACCGCTCAGGAAGGAGACGCGTTCTGTCTCTTAGAGATGAACGTACTTTGGTAAGAAAAGTGCAAATCAATCCCAGAACAAC
Organism: Brachymystax lenok tsinlingensis; assembly: GCA_030435695.1. Classification (NCBI taxonomy): domain Eukaryota; kingdom Metazoa; phylum Chordata; class Actinopteri; order Salmoniformes; family Salmonidae; genus Brachymystax; species Brachymystax lenok. Next base: position 43,592,127 of record CM059815.1, read on the forward strand.
AGCAAAGGACCTTGTGAAAATGCTGGAGGAAACAGGTACAAAAGTATCTATATCCACAGTAAAACGAGTCCTATATCGACATAACCTGAATGGCCGCTCAGCAAGGAAGAAGCCACTGCTCCAACACCGCCAAAAAAAGCCAGACTACGATTTGCAACTGCACATGGGGACAAAGCTTGTACTTTTTGGAGAAATGTCCTCTGGTCTGATGAAACAAAAATAGAACTGTTTGGCCATAATGACCATCATTATGTTTGGAGGAAAAAGGGGGAGGCTTGCAAGCCGAAGAACACCATTCCAACCGTGAAGCACGGGGGTGGCAGCATCATGTTGTGGGGGTGCTTTGCTGCAGGAGGGACTGATGCACTTCACAAAATAGATGGCATCATGAGGAATGAAAATTATGTGGATATATTTAAGCAACATCTCAAAACATCAGTCATACTTCCAAAGTTGTGACAAAATAGCTTAAGGACAACAAAGTCAAGGTATTGAAGTGGCCATCACAAAGCCCTGACCTCAATCCTATAGAACATTTGTGGGCACAACTGAAAAAGCGTGTGCAAGCAAGGAGGCCTACAAACCTGACTCAGTTACACTAGCTCTGTCAGGAGGAATGGGACAAAATTCACCCAATTTATTGTGGGAAGCTTGTGGAAGGCTACCCAAAACTTTTGACCCAAGTTAAACAATTTAAAGGCAATGCTACCAAATACTAATTAAGTGTATGTAAACTTCTGACCCACTGGGAATGTGATGAAAGAAATAAAAGCTGAAATAAATAATTCTCTCTACTATTATTCTGACATTTCACATTCTTATAATAAAGTGGTGATCCTAAATGACCTAAGACAGGGATTTTTTACTCTGATTAAATGTCAGGAATTGTGAAAAACTGAGTTTAAATGTATTTGGCTAAGGTGTATGTAAACTTCCGACTTCAACTGTAGCTCTCACGTCTGTAGCCATGAAGTGCTTTGAAAGGCTGGTCATGGCTCACATCAACACCATTATCCCGGAAACCCTAGACCCACTCCAATTTGCATACCGCCCAAACAGATCCACTGATGATGCAATCTCTATTGATCTCCACACTGCCCTTTCCCACCTGGACAAAAGGAACACCTATGGGAGAATGCTGTTCATTGACTACAGCTCAGCGTTCAACACCATAGTGCCCACGAAGCTCATCACTAAGCTAAGGATCCTGGGACTAAACACCTCCCTCTGCAACTGGATCCTGGACTTCCTGACGGGTCGCCCCCCAGGTGGTAAGGGTAGGTAACAACACGTCTGCCACGCTGATCCTCAACATGGGGGCCCCTCGGTGGTAGGACTTATCACCGACAACGTTGAGACAGCCTATAGGGAGGAGGTCAGAGACCATACCGTGTGGTGCAGGGACAACAACCTCTCCCTCAATGTGAGCAAGACAACAGAGATGATCGTGGACTACAGGAAAAGGAGGACCGAGCACGCCCCCCATTCTCATCAACAGGGCTGTAGTGGAGCAGGTTGAGAGCTTCAAGCTCCTTGGTGTCCACGTCACCAACAAACGATCACGGTCCAAGCACACTAAGACAGTCGTGAAGAGGGCACGACAAAACCTTTTCCCCCTCAGGAGACTGAAAAGATTTGTCATCGGTCCCCAGATCCTTAAAAACTTCTACAACTGCACCATCACCACCTGGTATGGCAACAGCTCGGCCTCCGACCGCAAGACACTACAGAGGGTACTGCGTACGGCCCAGTACATCACTGGGGCCAAGCTTCCTGCCATCCAGGACCACTATACCAGGTGGTGTCAGAGGAAGGCCCTACAAATGTTCAAAGACTCCAGTCACCCAAGTCATAGACTGTTCTCTCTGCTACCGCACGGCAAGCGGTACTGGAGCGCCAAGTCTAGGTCCAAAAGGCTCCTTAACAGCTTCTACCCACAAGCCATAAGACTGCTGAACAGCTAATCAAATGGCCACCCGCTGTTTTTACACTGCTGCTACTCTCTGTTTATTATCTATGCATAGTCACTTTAACTCTAGTTTATTTACTAAATATTTTCTTAAAACTGCATTGTTGGTTATTAAGAGCTTGTAAGTAAGCATTTCACGGCAAGGTCTCCACCTGTTGTATTCGGAGCATGTGACAAATAAAAATGGATTTGATTTTTGATTTGAAATGGTCTCTCTCTCCTATGAAGACTCTGCTGTAAATGGTATATCTCTCCTTTGATGACTCTGCTGTAAATGGTATCTCCCTCCTTTGATGACTCTGCTGTAAATGGTATCTCTCTCCTTTGATGACTCTGCTGTAAATGGTATCTCCCTCCTTTGATGACTCTGCTGTAAATGGTATCTCTCTCCTTTGTTGACTGCTGTAAATGGTCTCTTTCCTTTGAAGACTGCTGTAAAATGGTATCTCTCTCCTTTGAAGACTGCTGTAAATGGTATCTCTCTCCTTTGATGACACTACTGTAAATAGTATCTCTCTCCTTTGATGACTCTGCTGTAAATGGTATTTCTCTCCTTTGATGACTCTGCTGTAAATAGTATCTCTCTTCTTTGATGACACTGCTGTAAATGGTATCTCTCTCCTTTGATGACACTGCTGTAAATGGTATCTCTCTCCTTTGATGACACTGCTGTAAATGTTATCTCTCTCCTTTGATGACTGCTGTAAATGGTCTCTCTCTTTCTCTCCTTTGAGGACTCTGCTGTAAATGGTATCTCTCTCCTTTGATGACTCTGCTGTAAATGGTCTCTCTCTCTCTCTCTCTCCTTTAATGACTCTGCTGTAAATGTTTTGCCCTCGTTGGTAATAGAAACAGTGTGATGAAGTGTTGAAGGGAGGTTTTCTCTATCACCCTGAGCCTGTTGACTCTCAGCATCACATTCAGTGACTCTAAGGCTGTCATCGACACCCTATTGATACTTTATTCCTGAGGGGGGATTTCTGCTTAGCTATACAGCAGACACGACTTTCAGCATGGGCATGTCCAAATGACACCCTATTCCCTATATAGTGCACTACTTTAGAACAGAAACACATAGTACACTATTTAAGGAATGGTGTTCCATTTGGGACGCAGGCCGTCCTTCAGAGTGTCTGGTGGTATTATGATAATATAACAACTAATAAATGGACAAACCTGAGCCAGCGTTTCAGAATAAAAGTCATCCAGTTCTTGATAATTCATGGCCCTATGTCTTGACCCAGGCAGTGGTATGGTTATGTAACGCATGGCCATGGAAATGAGGCTTGCTCTGTCATCTCAGTCATCTAGCTGTCCTTTGCTCCGTATAGTGGTTTAGTGGTTTAGAGGGAGAGGCAGAGGACACAACATTGAATCGGCGGAATGAGCACAGCAGCATAGATTAAAGAGGGAAATATATATATATATATAGTTAGACAGATTTTAATGTAACTTTTATTGAACTAGGCATGTCAGTTAAGAACAAATTATTATTTACAACAACGGCCTAGGAACTATGGGTTAACTGCCTTGTTCAGGGGGCAGAACCACAGATTTTTAACCTTGTCAGCTCGGGGACTCGATCCAGCAACCTTTCGGTTACTGGCCCAATGCTCTAACCACTAGGCTACCTGGTCACAGCCAGCCTTGCCTGTTTGATCGTACTGTATTTTCTTAGTATTGCTTATGCATTGTGTTGGTATCATGCAATCTCCTCTTTGTAATAAATTGTAAAAAAAATAAGGAAGAATTCTCTTTCACCCGAGGCTAGACAACTCTAGACTAGTCCCAGAACTCCAGAACATGACAAACAAACACAATTAAGAGCTGGATTTACTAGCGGGGAGGCCTACACATCTGGAGGCATTCTCTTCAGAGGGTTATGTGTTCTGGGGCTATAGGTCTATCTCCATTAACTTCAGAGGGTTATGTGTTCTGGGGCTATAGATCTATCTCCATTAACTTCCGAGGGTTATGTGTTCTGGGGCTATAGGTCTATCTCCATTAACTTCCGAGGGTTATGTGTTCTGGGGCTATAGGTCTATCTCCATTAACTTCAGAGGGTTATGTGTTCTGTGGCTATAGGTCTATCTCCATTAACTTCCGAGGGTTATGTGTTCTGTGGCTATAGGTCTATCTCCATTAACTTCCGAGGGTTATGTGTTCTGGGGCTATAGGTCTATCTCCATTAACTTCAGAGGGTTATGTGTTCTGTGGCTATAGGTCTATCTCCATTCTCTTCAGAGGGTTATGTGTTCTGTGGCTATAGGTCTATCTCCATTCTCTTCAGAGGGTTATGTGTTCTGTGGCTATAGGTCTATCTCCATTAACTTCCGAGGGTTATGTGTTCTGGGGCTATAGGTCTATCTCCATTAACTTCAGAGGGTTATGTGTTCTGTGGCTATAGGTCTATCTCCATTAACTTCCGAGGGTTATGTGTTCTGTGGCTATAGGTCTATCTCCATTAACTTCCGAGGGTTATGTGTTCTGTGGCTATAGGTCTATCTCCATTAACTTCCGAGGGTTATGTGTTCTGTGGCTATAGGTCTATCTCCATTAACTTCCGAGGGTTATGTGTTCTGGGGCTATATGTCTATCTCCATTAACTTCAGAGGGTTATGTGTTCTGTGGCTATAGGTCTATCTCCATTAACTTCCGAGGGTTATGTGTTCTGGGGCTATAGGTCTATCTCCATTAACTTCAGAGGGTTATGTGTTCTGTGGCTATAGGTCTATCTCCATTAACTTCAGAGGGTTATGTGTTCTGTGGCTATAGGTCTATCTCCATTAACTTCCGAGGGTTATGTGTTCTGTGGCTATAGGTCTATCTCCATTAACTTCCGAGGGTTATGTGTTCTGTGGCTATAGGTCTAGCAATTCCAGGAAGGTAGGATTTATATGAAAGCAGTTCAGAACTGAACAATGCTCGGCTGCACGCTCTTCCCATTGTTTGTCCAACAGATCTTTCTTTACTAACATGAACACACAGCGAAGCCACGCAGCGGGGACATACTGAGGTTATTCTGTACGATTACATTCTGATGGGAGGCAAAACATGAAAATTCCACTGTTATTTCAGCACTCAGTGCTTAGTCTTACAAGTCAGACAATTGTTTCTGAAATATTACGTACAATATTACAAGTTGTAAGTTTACATACACCTTAGCCAAAATACATTTAAACTCAGTTTTTCACAATTCCTGACATTTAATCCTAGTAAAACTGTCCCTGTCTTAGGTCAGTTAGGATCACCACTTTATTTTAAGAATGTGAAATGTCAGAATAAAATAGAGAGAATGATTTATTTCAGCTTTTATTTCTTTCATCACATTCCCAGTGGGTCAGAAGTTTACATACAATTAGTATTTGGTAGCATTGCCTTTAAATTGTTTAACTTGGGTCAAACGTTTTGGGTAGCCTTCCATAAGCTTCCCACAATAAGTTGGGTGAATTTTGTCCCATTCCTCCTGACAGAGCTGGTGTAACTGAATCAGGTTTATAGGCCTCCTTGTTCACACACACTCTTTCAGTTCTGCCCACAAATCTTCTATAGGATTGAGGTCAGGGCCTTGTGATGGCCACTTCAATACCTTGACTTTGTTGTCCTTAAGCCATTTTGCCACAACTTTGGAAGTATGCTTGGGGTCATTGTCAATTCTTTTTCTGAGGTCTTGGCTGATTTCTTTTGATTTTCCCATGATGTCAAGCAAAGAGGCACTGAGTTTGAAGGTAGGCCTTGAAATACATCCACAGGTACACCTCCAATTGACTCAGATGATGTCAATTAGCCTATCAGAAGCTTCTAAAGCCATGACATCATTCTCTGGAATTTTCCAAGCTGTTTAAAGGCACAGTCAACTTAGTGTATGTACACTTCTGACCCACTGGAATTGTGATACAGTGAATTATAAGTGAAATAATCTGTCTGTAAACAATTGTTAGGAAAATTACTTGTGTCATGCAGAAAGTAGATGTCCTAACCGACTTGCCAAAACTATAGTTTGTTAACAAGACATTTGTGGAGTGGTTGAAAAATGAGTTTTAATGACTCCAACTTAAGTGTATGTAAACTTCTGACTTCAACTGTATACCGAAACGTATATTAAGAATGGAAATGGAGGCTACTCTCTGCTAGTGACCCACTAAAAATCACAATTAGGCACACCCTCCTGAGTATTGCTTCTCTTAATTAATAACTTAACATTTTTAAGAACAAATCCTGTGTGTGAAAACATCAAAGACTTTCAGAATACTGTTCTGTCCCCCAGTCATAGAAGTTCTACAACCTAACAAGTTTCCAACACAGCAGGTGATTGGCTACCTCAGGTGGATAGGAGCCAATGGGTGTGAAGCATAGTGGGTCAATGGGATACTAGAGTGGCCATATTAAACACTTAAAAACGTTGTTCTCTCTCTCTCTCTCTCTCTCTCTCTCTCTCTCTCTCTCTCTCTCTCTCTCTCTCTCTCTCTCTCTCTCTCTCTCTCTCCCCCTCTCTCTCTCTCTCTCTCTCTCTCTCTCTCTCCCTCTCTCTCCCCCTCATTTGAAAACCCTTGCTTAAATTAAGCTTTTGCCAAGGTTGAGACGCTTCCATGCTGTTAGCTGGCCCTGTATCTCCACAGTGCTGATATCAAAGAGAAAGGGACATCAGACAAGCTCTTCAAAAGCCTGTTGCTAGCGGCAGATTTACACATGAAAGTTACGGCCTTCTCTGTAGCAATGTTAAGCAAAAGCAGAGGGCTTGAGTCACATCATCAAAACCAGCACCGAAATACGATTGTTGTTTGCCTGTAACAAATAACATGTTATAACAACAATAACTACAATAACGTTTCCCTTCCCAATGTAAAGTAGACACAGCATCCCGTCAGATCGTCTCGGTGAATAAACACACTTCAGACGTGTAGTCAAAACAAAGTTTTAAACAAAAGCGCTGGTCAAAAGACAAGCAGTAATCAGTAATATTAATACAGTAGAGAGGGCTTCAGTCTCAGTAATATTAATACAGTAGAGAGGGCTTCAGTCGCAGTAATATTAATACAGTAGAGAGGGCTTCAGTCTCAGTAATATTAATACAGTAGAGGGCTTCAAGCTCAGTAATATTAATACAGTAGAGGGCTTCAGTCTCAGTAATATTAATACAGTAGAGAGGGCTTCAGTCTCAGTAATATTAATACAGTAGAGGGCTTCAGTCTCAGTAATATTAATACAGTAGAGAGGGCTTCAGTCTCAGTAATATTAATACAGTAGAGAGGGCTTCAGTCTCAGTAATATTAATACAGTAGAGGGCTTCAAGCTCAGTAATATTAATACAGTAGAGGGCTTCAGTCTCAGTAATATTAATACAGTAGAGAGGGCTTCAGTCTCAGTAATATTAATACAGTAGAGAGGGCTTCAGTCTCAGTAATATTAATACAGTAGAGGGCTTCAGTCTCAGTAATATTAATACAGTAGAGGGCTTCAGTCTCAGTAATATTAATACAGTAGAGAGGGCTTCAGTCTCAGTAATATTAATACAGTAGAGGGCTTCAGTCTCAGTAATATTAATACAGTAGAGGGCTTCAGTCTCAGTAATAGTAATACAGTAGAGAGGGCTTCAGTCTCAGTAATATTAATACAGTAGAGAGGGCTTCAGTCTCAGTAATATTAATACAGTAGAGGGCTTCAGTCTCAGTAATATTAATACAGTAGAGGGCTTCAGTCTCAGTAATAGTAATACAGTAGAGAGGGCTTCAGTCTCAGTAATATTAATACAGTAGAGAGGGCTTCAGTCTCAGTAATATTAATACAGTAGAGGGCTTCAGTCTCAGTAATATTAATACAGTAGAGGGCTTCAGTCTCAGTAATATTAATACAGTAGAGAGGGCTTCAGTCTCAGTAATATTAATACAGTAGAGGGCTTCAGTCTCAGTAATATTAATACAGTAGAGGGCTTCAGTCTCAGTAATATTAATACAGTAGAGGGCTTCAGTCTCAGTAATAGTAATACAGTAGAGAGGGCTTCAGTCTCAGTAATATTAATACAGTAGAGAGGGCTTCAGTCTCAGTAATATTAATACAGTAGAGGGCTTCAGTCTCAGTAATATTAATACAGTAGAGGGCTTCAGTCTCAGTAATATTAATACAGTAGAGAGGGCTTCAGTCTCAGTAATATTAATACAGTACAGAGGGCTTCAGTCTCAGTAATATTAATACAGTAGAGAGGGCTTCAGTCTCAGTAATATTAATACAGTAGAGGGCTTCAGTCTCAGTAATATTAATACAGTAGAGAGGGCTTCAGTCTCAGTAATATTAATACAGTAGAGAGGGCTTCAGTCTCAGTAATATTAATACAGTAGAGGGCTTCAGTCTCAGTAATAGTAATACAGTAGAGAGGGCTTCAGTCTCAGTAATATTAATACAGTAGAGAGGGCTTCAGTCTCAGTAATATTAATACAGTAGAGAGGGCTTCAGTCTCAGTAATATTAATACAGTAGAGGGCTTCAGTCTCAGTAATATTAATACAGTAGAGGGCTTCAGTCTCAGGAATATTAATACAGTAGAGAGGGCTTCAGTCTCAGTAATATTAATACAGTAGAGGGCTTCAGTCTCAGTAATATTAATACAGTAGAGAGGGCTTCAGTCTCAGTAATATTAATACAGTAGAGGGCTTCAGTCTCAGTAATATTAATACAGTAGAGGGCTTCAGTCTCAGTAATATGAATACAGTAGAGGGCTTCAGTCTCAGTAATATTAATACAGTAGAGGGCTTCAGTCTCAGGAATATTAATACAGTAGAGAGGGCTTCAGTCTCAGTAATATTAATACAGTAGAGGGCTTCAGTCTCAGTAATATTAATACAGTAGAGGGCTTCAGTCTCAGTAATATTAATACAGTAGAGGGCTTCAGTCTCAGTAATATTAATACAGTAGAGAGGGCTTCAGTCTCAGTAATATTAATACAGTAGAGAGGGCTTCAGTCTCAGTAATATTAATACAGTAGAGAGGGCTTCAGTCTTAGTAATACAGTAGAGGGCTTCAGTCTCAGTAATATTAATACAGTAGAGGGCTTCAGTCTCAGTAATATTAATACAGTAGAGAGGGCTTCAGTCTCAGTAATATTAATACAGTAGAGGGCTTCAGTCTCAGTAATATTAATACAGTAGAGGGGGCTTCAGTCTCAGTAATATTAATACAGTAGAGAGGGCTTCAGTCTCAGTAATATTAATACAGTAGAGGGCTTCAGTCTCAGTAATATTAATACAGTAGAGGGCTTCAGTCTCAGTAATATTAATACAGTAGAGGGCTTCAGTCTCAGTAATATTAATACAGTAGAGAGGGCTTCAGTCTCAGTAATATTAATACAGTAGAGAGGGCTTCAGTCTCAGTAATATTAATACAGTAGAGGGCTTCAGTCTCAGTAATATTAATACAGTAGAGGGCTTCAGTCTCAGTAATAGTAATACAGTAGAGAGGGCTTCAGTCTCAGTAATATTAATACAGTAGAGGGCTTCAGTCTCAGTAATATTAATACAGTAGAGAGGGCTTCAGTCTCAGTAATATTAATACAGTAGAGGGCTTCAGTCTCAGTAATATTAATACAGTAGAGGGCTTCAGTCTCAGTAATAGTAATACAGTAGAGAGGGCTTCAGTCTCAGTAATATTAATACAGTAGAGAGGGCTTCAGTCTCAGTAATATTAATACAGTAGAGGGCTTCAGTCTCAGTAATATTAATACAGTAGAGGGCTTCAGTCTCAGTAATAGTAATACAGTAGAGAGGGCTTCAGTCTCAGTAATATTAATACAGTAGAGGGCTTCAGTCTCAGTAATATTAATACAGTAGAGAGGGCTTCAGTCTCAGTAATATTAATACAGTAGAGGGCTTCAGTCTCAGTAATATTAATACAGTAGAGGGCTTCAGTCTCAGTAATAGTAATACAGTAGAGAGGGCTTCAGTCTCAGTAATATTAATACAGTAGAGGGCTTCAGTCTCAGTAATATTAATACAGTAGAGAGGGCTTCAGTCTCAGTAATATTAATACAGTAGAGGGCTTCAGTCTCAGTAATATTAATACAGTAGAGGGCTTCAGTCTCAGTAATATTAATACAGTAGAGAGGGCTTCAGTCTCAGTAATATTAATACAGTAGAGGGCTTCAGTCTCAGTCTCAATTGCAATACACATAGAATTGTTAATAGTTTCCCTTGTAATTCCCAGCGCTAAGTTACAGACTTGGTCCATCCTCTCTATCACCTGGCTTGCTCAATCACCCCTAGGCCCTCCCGTTCCAGTACACCAGTGTCCGGCTGAGGCTGGCTCTGTAAATACACGCATAGAGTGGGTGCGTAGGCGCTCGGTGGTCGGACACTGTTTGTCAAAGCCCAGAGGGCCGTAAAGTCAATGACAAGTGGACTGCCTTCCCATGCCGTCTGCCCGGAGACCAAACGAACACCGCAGGCTGATTGGTATGCAGCGCCGGATTTATTGAAAATCCCTGCGGCTCAACTCCATTCCACCTTCTTAACAGATGTCAGGCTTAGCGCTGCGGCATGGGTTGGCAGGCTGAGGCTAGCACTGTGCAAATGCCACCCAGAATCTGCCTACGCATACCAAGAGAGAAAGAGAGGGAGGGATGGATGGATGGATGGGGGTGGTACTCAGCAGCACTAGCACTATCTCTGTAGTCATCTGTAGTAATGCCAGGCCTCCACTCAATATTAGATTGCTGAGCTGCGATGCTCTCAGGACTTTAATAAGCCCTGAATGAGCGTTAGAGTGGGAGTGAGAAACAGGACTATAAAAGAGGAAGCAGACACATAAATGGCTTTCCAATTTTCAACAGAGTGTTTAAGTGGACAGGAGATTGACAGTTGGAAGCTTTGGCAGGTGACCGGAGAGCAGCACTAGACAAAAACCCTGCAGCCAGGACGCTACTGATGCTGCTACTATAACAGCCAAGAGAATTGCCTCTGGTTGTGTAAGTGGCAGAGAAGAGTTTAGAGGAGCAGAGAGGAGCAGAGAGGAGCTGAGAGGAGCAGAGAGGAGCAGGGAGGAGCAGAGAGGAGCTGAGAGGAGCAGAGAGGAGCAGAGAGGAGCAGGGAGGAGCAGAGAGGAGCTGAGAGGAGCAGAGAGGAGCAGGGAGGAGCAGAGAGGAGCAGGGAGGAGCAGAGAGAAGCTGAGAGGAGCTTAGAGGAGCAGAGAGGAGCTGAGAGGAGCTTAGAGGAGCAGAGAGGTGCTGAGAGGAGCAGGGAGGAGCAGAGAGGAGCAGGGAGGAGCAGAGAGGAGCAGGGAAGAGCAGAGAGGAGCTTAGAGGAGCTTAGAGGAGTAGAGAGGAGCTGAGAGGAGCAGGGAGGAGCAGAGAGGAGCAGGGAGGAGCAGAGAGGATCAGGGAGGAGCAGAGAGGAGCAGGGGGGGGCACAGAGGAGCAGAGAGGAGCAGAGAGGAGCAGAGAGGAGCAGGGAGGAGCTTAGAGGAGATGTGAGGAGCTGAGAGAAGCAGAGGGAGAGAGGGATATGAGAAAAACCTGGGAGAGAGAAAATTATGGAGATAACTGGTTCATATCAGGATGGAGATAACTGGTTCACATGAGCAACGGAAATGATACACATCTTTACTGAGGAAAAGCTGGAGAAGTTAGAGTGTATTGGTCAGGGACCATGCTCAACAGATACTGCACCAGTTGGAGATAAGCACAATTATTCAGTTCAGTTGGAAGCACATTGAATAGAGCAAAGTTTGTGGGACAAAGTTTTACAAACATTAGTTTTGTGTGATGCTTGGCGACCCAAGGATCTTTAGTTATTGATACAGCAGTTTAGAAACAAACACAATGTGAAATACCTCAATAGAAGGCAGCGTTCCAAGGCTCCAAGGTTGTTTGTTGTAGAGGAGAGAGAGAGAGAGAGAGAGAGAGAGAGAGAGAGAGAGAGAGAGAGAGAGAGAGAGAGAGAGAGAGAGAGAGAGAGAGAGAGAGAGAGTGAGGGAGAGATGGTCCACTCAGAGTCTAAGCCAATCCAACATTGTGGGGACTGGGGTGGGGTGTGTGTGTGTGCGCATGTGTGTGTGCGCATGTGTGTGTGCGCATGTGTGTGTGTGTGCGAGTGTGTCATGCTGGTGAGAGAGAGAATCATGTCTTTATTGGTTGGTAAGGTCAGTCTTTTGTTAGGGCTGGATGATATGATAACATTGGACTGATGTGATAAGGATCAGTCTGGATCAGTCTGGATCAGTCTGGATTTGTTAAAGAGGAGGTCAACCCAAAGCATGACATGACTGTAGCTCTATTCTACACCCCCCAGACAGACACAAACACACCTGCCCTGCCATCAGATGCAGTGTGAACCTTACCACCTCTACACCTGGCTATCAGCGGAGCCTCGTCTGGCAGCAAAACAGTTCATTCAGCCTCATTTACTGCCTTTTAAAAAAACATAGCTGATATGGCTGACTTGCTTAAATAAATGTGGGTTCTACTGACAATTGAGATGTACATTATAAATGGGGAAATTACAGATTATTAATGATGGCTTCTTATTTCGGCAAAATATTATATGAATTATCAGGCATAAATCTATTTAGACTAGATTGTGTCCTAAGATTTAATGTGGATAAAATAAATGTAAATAAGATTCTAATGAGGTTCTAATCTGTTCTGCTGATGTCTTTCTCCAAGACTCCAGGTTCTAATTCCAGAACCCTGAGCTACATTTTGTCTTGGCCAAATTTAAATAATTAACATATCACCTCGTAGAAAGAAAATTATAAATTAAATGTGGCACACTATTACCTTTTTCAATTACTGTAAATGATCCACTTATTCATAGGACTGAACGGCAAACTGTTTTCAATTACTGTAAATGATCCACTTATTCATAGGACTGAACGGCAAACTGTTTTAAATTACTGTAAATGATCCACTTATTCATAGGACTGAACGGCAAACTGTTTTAAATTACTGTAAATGATCCACTTATTCATAGGACTGAACGGCAAACTGTTTTAAATTACTGTAAATGATCCACTTATTCATAGGACTGAACGGCAAACTGTTTTAAAATACTGTAAATGATCCACTTATTCATAGGACTGAACGGCAAACTGTTTTAAATTACTGTAAATGATCCACTTATTCATAGGACTGAACGGCAAACTGTTTTAAAATACTGTAAATGATCCACTTATTCATAGGACTGAACGGCAAACTGTTTTAAATTACTGTAAATGATCCACTTATTCATAGGACTGAACGGCAAACTGTTTTAAATTACTGTAAATGATCCACTTATTCATAGGACTGAACGGCAAACTGTTTTAAATTACTGTAAATGATCCACTTATTCATAGGACTGAACGGCAAACTGTTTTTAAATTACTGTAAATGATCCACTTATTCATAGGACTGAACGGCAAACTGTTTTCAATTACTGTAAATGATCCACTTATTCATAGGACTGAACGGCAAACTGTTTTCAATTACTGTAAATGATCCACTTATTCATAGGACTGAACGGCAAACTGTTTTCAATTACTGTAAATGATCCACTTATTCATAGGACTGAGCGGCAAACTGTTTTCAATTACTGTAAATGATCCACTTATTCATAGGACTGAACGGCAAACTGTTTTCAATTACTGTAAATGATCCACTTATTCATAGGACTGAACGGCAAACTGTTTTCAATTACTGTAAATGATCCACTTATTCATAGGACTGAACGGCAAACTGTTTTCAATTACTGTAAATGATCCACTTATTCATAGGACTGAACGGCAAACTGTTTTAAATTACTGTAAATGATCCACTTATTCATAGGACTGAACGGCAAACTGTTTTCAATTACTGTAAATGATCCACTTATTCATAGGACTGAACAGCAAACTGTTTTAAATTACTGTAAATGATCCACTCATTCATAGGACTGAACAGCAAACTGTTTTAAATTACTGTAAATGATCCACTCATTCATAGGACTGAACAGCAAACTGTTTTAAATTACTGTAAATGATCCACTTATTCATAGGACTGAACAGCAAACTGTTTTTAAATTACTGTAAATGATCCACTTATTCATAGGACTGAACAACAAACTATTTTAAATTACTGTAAATTATCCACTTGTTTATAGGACTGAACAGCAAACTGTTTTTAAATTACTGTAAATGATCCACTTATTCATAGGACTGAACGGCAAACTGTTTTAAATTACTGTAAATGATCCACTTATTCATAGGACTGAACGGCAAACTGTTTTAAATTACTGTAAATGATCCACTTATTCATAGGACTGAACGGCAAACTGTTTTAAATTACTGTAAATGATCCACTTATTCATAGGACTGAACAGCAAACTGTTTTAAATTAAATACATTCTTTAAAACACACACAGCATATTTTACTAATTGACCCCCAAAAAGAATAAGCTACACCTTAATTGTGGTTCTTCATATCAATTATCTCTGATGATTCCAAAACAATGATAGTAGAGTAGTAAACCCTTGAGAAAAGACAGAATGGCTATCATTCACACTGTGAGTGTTGAAATATGCTAACAATTACCTCACCCAACAACAAGACTTCATTCCCACTGTGAGTGTTGAAATAAGTTAACTATTATCTCCCCAAGGACTTCATTCCCCACAGGACTTCATTCACACTCAGAACGTTAATGTGTTTAGATCCCAAATGGCCCTATATAAGTGCACTACCTCTGAGCAGGGCCCATGTCAAAAGTAGTGATTTACATAGGGAACAGAGTGCCAATTAGGACACAAACCTAGTCTAGAGTGTGCTAGGGGGGACTGAATCCAATCAATGAGAGAGAGTGTCCATTTATCACCCCTAACCTTCTGAATTAATGCTATTTTAGCTAATGGTCATTTATCCTGATTTCCTGTGAGGAGGCACAGAGGGGAAATTAAAGGCAAAGCAGCCTGTTTTTTATGCTACCCAAATGGCACCCTATTCCCTTTTTAGTGCACTACTTTAGACCAGAGCCCTATTGACCCTAGTAAAAAAAAAAATAGTGCACTACATAGGGAATAGGGTGCCATTTGGGACACCGTTCTAGTACTTCTGTCAGGTCTGCCTTCCTGTATTACACTTATGCTAAAATGTCTATTCTATTCCACGAAGCCATTTACTTTATGTTCGTATTATTATCTTTTATTATTTGTTAATGTTGTTGCATTGTCGAGAAGGTGGCCTAGTGGGCCAGTAACCGAAAGGTCGCTGGTTCAAATCCCCCCGAGCCAAAAAAAATATGTTGATTCACCCTTGAATGAGAAGGAACCTGCAAGTAATCATTTTTTTTTTTGCATGGTGTATACCATGTGTATCCTGTACGTAGGACTATTAAAACTTGAAACTTGATTAGCTCATTGTGTGTCACGTTGTTTACTTTCCCCCCTGAAACACAGGCTCCGGCTGGTAGTAATGATGGGCCTGTTAGATGTACAGATGGCAGGTGATTCATATTCTCATAACATTGAACGTATAAATCTGCAGCGAGGAGAAGGAGTCATGTGTTTCTTCTGACAGGAATCAAGATCCAAGATGCTTCAATATTCTGAGAGTAAACATGACTTTACAGGTTGCACCCTATTCCCTATATAGTGCACTACTTTCGACCATGTCTAGTCCAAAGTAGTGCACTATATATAGGGAATAGGGTGCCATTTGGGATACACACTGCATCTCCTGATGCTTGGTTAAACACACTTAACCTTAGAGATGTGCTAGAATCATCTGTAAACAAATTAATTAAGTTAACCCCCACCAGCACCCCACTCCCCCAGTTAACCCCCACCAGCACCCCACTCTCCCAGTTAACCCCCACCAGCACCCCACTCACCCAGTTAACCCCCACCAGCACCCCACTCCCCAGTTAACCCCACCAGCACCCCACTCCCCAGTTAACCCCCACCAGCACCCCACTCCCCAGTTAACCCCCACCAGCACCCCACTCCCCAGTTTACCACCAGCACCCCACTCCCCCAGTTAACCCCCACCAGCACCCCACTCCCCAGTTAACCCCCACCAGCACCCCACTCCCCAGTTAACCCCACCAGCACCCCACTCCCCAGTTAACCCCCACCAGCACCCCACTCCCCAGTTAACCCCCACCAGCACCCCACTCCCCAGTTAACCCCCACCAGCACCCCACTCCCCAGTTAACCCCCACCAGCACCCCACTCCCCAGATAACCCCCACCAGCACCCCACTCCCCAGTTAACCCCCACCAGCACCCCACTCTCCCAGTTAACCCCACCAGCACCCCACTCTCCCAGTTAACCCCCACCAGCACCCCACTCTCCCAGTTAACCCCCACCAGCACCCCACTCCCCAGATAACCCCCACCAGCACCCCACTCCCCCAGTTAACCCTCACCAGCACCCCACTCCCCAGTTAACCCCACCAGCACCCCACTCCCCAGTTTACCACCAGCACCCCACTCCCCAGTTAACCCCCACCAGCACCCCACTCCCCAGTTAACCCCCACCAGCACCCCACTCCCCCAGTTAACCCCCACCAGCACCCCACTCCCCAGTTAACCCCCACCAGCACCCCACTCCCCAGTTTACCCCACCAGCACCCCACTCCCCAGTTAACCCCCACCAGCACCCCACTCCCAGTTAACCCCCACCAGCACCCCACTCCCCAGTTAACCCCCACCAGCACCCCACTCCCCAGTTAACCCCACCAGCACCCCACTCCCCAGTTAACCCCACCAGCACCCCACTCCCCAGTTAACCCCCACCAGCACCCCACTCTCCCAGTTAACCCCCACCAGCACCCCACTCCCCAGTTAACCCCCACCAGCACCCCACTCCCCCAGTTTACCACCAGCACCCCACTCCTCCAGTTAACCCCCACCAGCACCCCACTCCCCAGTTAACCCCACCAGCACCCCACTCCCCAGTTTACCACCACCAGCACCCCACTCCCCAGTTTACCCCCACCAGCACCCCACTCTCCCAGTTAACCCCACCAGCACCCCACTCCCCCAGTTAACCCCCACCAGCACCCCACTCCCCAGTTAACCCCACCAGCACCCCACTCCCCAGTTTACCACCAGCACCCCACTCCCCAGTTAACCCCACCAGCACCCCACTCCCCAGTTAACCCTTACCAGCACCCCACTCCCCAGTTAACCCCCACCAGCACCCCACTCCCCAGTTAACCCCCACCAGCACCCCACTCCCCAGTTAACCCCCACCAGCACCCCACTCCCCCAGTTAACCCCCACCAGCACCCCACTCCCCAGTTAACCCCCACCAGCACCCCACTCCCCAGTTAACCCCACCAGCACCCCACTCCCCAGTTAACCCCCACCAGCACCCACTCCCCAGTTAACCCCCACCAGCACCCCACTCCCCCAGTTAACCCCCACCAGCACCCCACTCCCCAGTTAACCCCCACCAGCACCCCACTCCCCCAGTTAACCCCACCAGCACCCCACTCCCCAGTTAACCCCACCAGCACCCCACTCCCCAGTTAACCCCCACCAGCACCCCACTCCCCCAGTTAACCCCTTACCAGCACCCCACTCCCCAGTTAACCCCCACCAGCACCCCACTCCCCAGTTAACCCCCACCAGCAGACAATAAGAAGACACAGTGGCAGAATAAACTACACCACACCTTTGTTTTATCAAGAAAACGCAGAGCAACATCTGTCCGGTGAAGTCCACAAAACATATTGCATGTAACAAACATTTACATGACCTACAGCAGGGTCAGGCAAGGTCATGTTCATGACATTTCCGGACCACTAAACAACCATTGATTTAGAACCACGGAGAGTTACCTACCGCAAGTCACAAAGAAAATAGGAGCTGACTCCATTATTCCAGCACCATTTAAACTTCGACATTTCATCATCATCTAATCGCCTCTGCTTTGTCTAATACAGTGACAAGTAAAATATACCCAAAACTAGTCCAATCAACGCAAGCTAAATATGATGTCGCTGTCCACAGCACTGATTTCTCTGTGCGTGTGTGTGTGTGTGTGTGTGTGTGTGCGTGCAAGTAGAAAGAATATGTTGACTCACCCTATTTGTAGGGAAACGCCAATGCTATCCTCCTCTTTGTTGCCTAAACGGTCTATGACTCTGTCATATAATACACGATTTTAGTTTTTGTTGTCCTAGGCTACCTGTCTAAAATGCTTGCTAGCTAGCCTAACTTCCTTTCATGGGCAACGATGCGCCAGGCCAGCTAGTTAACATTAGCCTTCTACATCTATCTACATATTGAACTGCCATCCTCTCAGGCCAGCTAGTTAACATTAGCCTTCTACATCTATCTACATATTGAACTGCCATCATCTCAGGCCAGCTAGTTAACATTAGCCTTCTACATCTATCTACATATTGAACTGCCATCCTCTCAGGCCAGCTAGTTAACATTAGCCTTCTACATCTATCTACATATTGAACTGCCATCATCTCAGGCCAGCTAGTTAACATTAGCCTTCTACATCTATCTACATATTGAACTGCCATCCTCTCAGGCCAGCTAGTTAACATTAGCCTTCTACATCTATCTACATATTGAACTGCCATCATCTCAGGCCAGCTAGTTAACATTAGCCTTCTACATCTATCTACATATTGAACTGCCATCCTCTCAGGCCAGCTAGTTAACATTAGCCTTCTACATCTATCTACATATTGAACTGCCATCCTCTCAGGCCAGCTAGTTAACATTAGCCTTCTACATCTATCTACATATTGAACTGCCATCATCTCAGGCCAGCTAGTTAACATTAGCCTTCTACATCTATCTACATATTGAACTGCCATCATCTCAGGCCAGCTAGTTAACATTAGCCTTCTACATCTATCTACATATTGAACTGCCATCCTCTCAGGCCAGCTAGTTAACATTAGCCTTCTACATCTATCTACATATTGAACTGCCATCATCTCAGGCCAGCTAGTTAACATTAGCCTTCTACATCTATCTACATATTGAACTGCCATCCTCTCAGGCCAGCTAGTTAACATTAGCCTTCTACATCTATCTACATATTGAACTGCCATCCTCTCAGGCCAGCTAGTTAACATTAGCCTTCTACATCTATCTACATATTGAACTGCCATCCTCTCCAGGCCAGCTAGTTAACATTAGCCTTCTACATCTATCTACATATTGAACTGCCATCCTCTCAGGCCAGCTAGTTAATATTAGCCTTCTACATCTATCTACATATTGAACTGCCATCATCTCAGGCCAGCTAGTTAACATTAGCCTTCTACATCTATCTACATATTGAACTGCCATCCTCTCAGGCCAGCTAGTTAACATTAGCCTTCTACATCTATCTACATATTGAACTGCCATCCTCTCAGGCCAGCTAGTTAACATTAGCCTTCTACATCTATCTACATATTGAACTGCCATCATCTCAGGCCAGCTAGTTAACATTAGCCTTCTACATCTATCTACATATTGAACTGCCATCCTCTCAGGCCAGCTAGTTAACATTAGCCTTCTACATCTATCTACATATTGAACTGCCATCATCTCAGGCCAGCTAGTTAACATTAGCCTTCTACATCTATCTACATATTGAACTGCCATCCTCTCAGGCCAGCTAGTTAACATTAGCCTTCTACATCTATCTACATATTGAACTGCCATCCTCTCAGGCCAGCTAGTTAACATTAGCCTTCTACATCTATCTACATATTGAACTGCCATCCTCTCAGGCCAGCTAGTTAACATTAGCCTTCTACATCTATCTACATATTGAACTGCCATCATCTCAGGCCAGCTAGTTAACATTAGCCTTCTACATCTATCTACATATTGAACTGCCATCCTCTCAGGCCAGCTAGTTAACATTAGCCTTCTACATCTATCTACATATTTAACTGCCATCCTCTCAGGCCAGCTAGTTAACATTAGCCTTCTACATCTATCTACATATTGAACTGCCATCCTCTCAGGCCAGCTAGTTAACATTAGCCTTCTACATCTAGCTACAAATTGAACTTCCATCCTCTCAGGCCAGCTAGTTAACATTAGCCTTCTACATCTAGCTACATATTGAACTGCCATCCTCTCAGGCCAGGGGCACAACAATGTATGAATTTACGGTTGGATCAGAATCGCCGTTATAATCATTGGCCAGTACGGAGAATTAAGTAAAACCACAAGTAAGTAAATCCAAATCCCAATCTTTATCCATGGCTAATTTAGGAAAGGGATGGTTTTAGCTAGCTAGCTACCGGAGGACAATGACACAACGAGATGCATCAATGAAAGTATTTTTCTGTCAATGACGTTTGGCTCCTGGTGTGATGTGATTGGTCTGAAGCCAAATCCAAACTGGCTTCCCTCAAAACTTTTTTTTGGTGCGCCAGGACAAGTTTAGCTCAACACTGATTGGCTAATATTATTTGTTTTTTTTTTAAAATATCAATGGAGGCCAGATGCTCGCTGGCTTCCCTTGCATTCAATCTCCTAGATAAAGGACAGACACTTCAAAACCTTGTTCCTTATGATACATTTTTTGACTGTCTTTTTTTTTTGCCATTGATGAATGTGTTATTCAGTGCATTTCTTTGGGCTATTGTAAGTCCAGGCATTTATATATCAATTGTAGTCGTACTTTAAAAGCTTTTCTTTCAAAATCTGCTATGAATACCAGGCCAGGTTTCCCAGATTTTTCATAGTGTTCCATTGTTTCCATTGTTTCCGGTACTTGTCTTATATTATCATAAAAAAAACCTGTGTGATCAGGATGAATAATATCTGACAATACTTTTTTTTATTCTATGCGCTATGCATTTTTCTAGAAGTGGAAGGGGCCTCCAGTTTTTTAGGTGGACTGGATCTTTAAATTTACCAACAACCCTTTTCTTTCTCTAACCATCATTGTATTTTGTATTTACTTCCTGGCCAAGGAAGCATTGTGTGTGTAATTTAATTCTGTTAGCTCCTAAATGATGTCCCGGGCAAATTTCCACTCAGCCCTGGCTTTATCAACAACTGTTAGGAGACACTCTTCATTCAACAGTCAATTTATCAATAGCACAAGCTTGTCATCATGGCTGCTGAAAGTGAAATGAATGGAACAGGATCTAATCAAATTACACCCCCTTTTCCTGCCTGCACAGACATAATAAATGTGCCCAGGATTAATATGCATCACACTTAGTGTGTCCAGAAACACAGAATTCCAGGGACAAGATAATTTACTGCAGCTTTTGACTATGCACACACTGACAGTGACCAAAAATGCACACACTAGTGACCATAGGAAAACCAAGCAGTGGTGTGTGTGTGTGTCTGTGTGTATAGTGCTGCAGCGTGGCCTGGTGTGGGTTTGTGTGAGCGTTGTTTAATGCAGTGATATGCAATATTAACAGTATTTGTATTTGTATTCATTATGGATCCCCATTAGTTCCTGCCAAGGCAGCGGCTACTCTTCCTGGGGTTTATTATGGATCCCCATTAGTTCCTGCCAAGGCAGCGGCTACTCTTCCTGGGGTTTATTATGGATCGCCATTAGTTCCTGCCAAGGCAGCGGCTACTCTTCCTGGGGTTTATTATGGATCGCCATTAGTTCCTGCCAAGGCAGCGGCTACTCTTCCTGGGGTTTAGTATGGATCCCCATTAGTTCCTGCCAAGGCAGCGGCTACTCTTCCTGGGGTTTATTATGGATCCCCATTAGTTCCTGCCAAGGCAGCAGCTACTCTTCCTGGGGTTTATTATGGATCGCCATTAGTTCCTGCCAAGGCAGCAGCTACTCTTCCTGGGGTCCAGCAAAATTAAGGCAGTTATATATTTTTTTAAACATTACAATACATTTACAGTTGAAGTCGGAAGTTTACATACACCTTAGCCAAATACATTTAAACTCAGTTTTTCACAATTCCTGACATTTACTCCTTGTAGCAAAGCACCCCCACAACATGATGCTGCCACCCCCGTGCTTCACGGTTGGGATGGTGTTCTTTGGCTTGCAAGCCTCCCCATTTTTCCCCCAAACATAACGATGGTCATTATGGCCAAACAATTCTATTTGTTTCATCAGACCAGAGGACATTTCTCCAAAAAGTACGATCTTTGTCCCCATGTAAAGTTGCAAACCGTAGTCTGGCTTTTTTATGGCGATTTTGGAGCAGTGGCTTCTTCCTTGCTGAGCTGCCTTTCAGGTTATGTCGATATAGGACTCGTTTTACTGTGGATATAGATACTTTTGTACCTGTTTCCTCCAGCATCTTCACAAGGTCTTTTGCTTTTTGGGATTGATTTGCACTTTTCGCACCAAAGTACGTTCATCTCTAGGAGACAGAACGCGTCTCCTTCCTGTGCAGAATGACAGCTGCGTGGTCCCATGGTGTTTATACTTGCGTACTATTGTTTGTACAGATGAACGTGATACCTTCAGGCATTTTTATATTGCTCCCAAGGATGAACCAGACTTGTGGAGGTCTAAAAAAAATTCTCTGAGGTCTTGGCTGATATCTTTTGATTTTTCCAATGATGTCAAGCAAAGAGGCACTGAGTTTGAAGGTAGGCCTTGAAATACATCCACAGGTACACCTCCAATTGACTCAAATTATGTCAATTAGCCTATCAGAAGCTTCTAAAGCCATTACATAATTTTCTGGAATTTTCCAAGCTGTTTAAAGGCACAGTCTTTAAACAGCTTGGAAAATACACAACTTAGTGTATGTAAACTTCTGACCCACTGGAATTGTGATACAGTGAATTTTAAGAGAAATAATCTGTCTGTAAACAATTGTTGGAAAAATTACTTGTGTCATGCACAAAGTAGATGTCCTAACAGACTTGCCAAAACTATAGTTTGTTAACAAGACATTTGTGGAGTGGTTGAAAAACGAGTTTTAATGACTCCAACCTAAGTGTATGTAAACTTCCGACTTCAACTGTATAACAGATTTCACAACATATTAAGTGTGTGCCCTCAGGCCCCTACTCCACCACTACCACATATCTACAACACAAAATCCATGTGTACGTGTGTGTATAGTTCGTATGTCATTGTGTGTTTATTTTCATGTGTCTGTGCCTATGTTTGTGTTGCTTCACAGTCCTCGCTGTTCCATAAGGTATATTTTTATCTGTTTTTTAAATCAAATTTTACTGCTTGCATGAGTTACTGATGTGGAATAGAGATACATGTTGTCATGACTCTGTCACGTAGAAGGCTTAAACTGGAAAACCTAACCTCTATCAAAATAAAAAGATCGCAGAGCCGCGCAAAAGTTCTTCTGTGCAAGGGTGTTTATTTACATAGTGATTCCGGTAAAAAAAAAACAGTACTCCCATCAAAAGTATACCTTATGGGGACAACTTAAAAACAATGCTGCCCCATCCACAGCTCAATCCAAAATTGACTCCTCTCTTGAACTGAAAGAGAGGCTCCTTTTGTAGGGGAAGCCCCTCCCCTCAGAACATACACAACACTAATTAATTAAGCAATTACCTTCATTAAGCAATTAAGCAATTACCTTTATCAAAGCCTACATTCAGCTAAACATACTGAATTATATACAGTGAGGGAAAAAAGTATTTGATCCCCCTGCTGATTTTGTACGTTTGCCCACTGACAAAGAAATGATCAGTCAATAATTTTAATGATTATAGTTCCAGAAAAACGCATGTGAAAAATGTTATAAATTGATTTGCCTTTTAATGAGCGCTTCACTGAAACAGACTTCTTCCCGTATACAATTTTAAAAATATTACAATACATTCATGACAGATTTCACAACATATTAAGTGTGTGCCCTCAGGCCTCTACTCTACTACCACATATCTACAACACAGGATCCATGTGTACATGTGTATGTTATCGTGTGTTTGTATGCATGTGTCTATGTTTGTGTTGCTTTACATTCCCCGCTGTTCCATAAGGTGTATTTTTATATATTTTTTTTTTAATCTAATTTAACTGCTGGCATCAGTTACTTGATGTGGAATAGAGTTCCATGTAGTCGTGGCTCTATGTAGTACTGTGCGCCTCCATTAGTCTGTTCTGGACTTGGGGACTGTGAAGAGACCTCTGGTGGCATGTCTTGTGGGGTATGCATGGGGTGTCAGTAGTTCAAACAGACAGCTCGTGCGTTACAACATGTCAATACTTCTCACAAATACAAGTCATGAAGTCAATCTCTCCTCCACTTTAACCACTTGACCACACGACTGAACAGTAGTCCAGGTGAGAAAAAACTAGGGCCTGTAGGACCTGCCTTGTTGATAGTGCTGTTAAGAAGGCAGAGTAGCACTTTATTATGGACAGACTTCTCCCCATCTTAGCTACTGTTGTATCAATATGTTTTGACCGTGACAGTTTACAATCCAGGGTTACTCCAAGCAGTTTAGTCTCCTCAACTTGCTCAATTACTACATTATTCATTACAAGATTTAGTTGAGGTTCAGGGTTTTGTGAATGATTTGTCCCAAATACAATGTTTTTAGTTTTGTATTATTTAGGACTAACTTATTCCTTGCCACCCATTCTGAAACTAACTGCAGCTTTTTGTTAAGTGTTGCAGTCATTTCAGTCGCTGTCGTGTATAGAGTCCTCCGCATACATAGACACAATGGCTTTACTCAAAGCCTGTGTCATTTCATTAGTAAAGATAGAAAAAAGTAAGAGGCCTAGACAGCTGCCCTGGGGAATTCCTGATCCTTCATGGATTTTGTCGGAGAGGCTTCCATTGAAGAACACCCGCTGTGTTCTGTTAGGCAGGTAACTCTTTATCCACAATATGTGACCGACTGGCTCAAATCGGTCTTATATAGCAACATTTGCATTTTTTTTTTTTTTTTACATTGGATAAAAGTACAGACTCAAAGTTACAAAATGTTATATCATACACTACAGTTGAGGAACAATGGGGAAAGTAATTTTGCTTTCAAAGTTGATAAACTTGTAAACTCACTTTTGAGAAAATGGCCTTTTGCTACTACTGGAGAGCCCTTCTTTGTCCACACCCATTCAGCATCGTTCACACCCTCTTAAGCTTTAGCCCCACCCATTTCTTTAAGGGTTGATCCAAGCGTTCTGTACTAACAGCAGTCAAGCCCCCAAGTTAACTTGCTAGCTACTTCCAGCCAAAAATGACAGAACAGCTCACTGAACATTACTCACCCTAGCAGAGCTGGTTAGGCTGTTATGTTATCCAGCCAGCTAAAGTTAGCTAGCTAGCTAGGTAAACAATGAACCATAATCACAACTCATGATGGTACTACCCTGCATGAATCTGCAGGTAGCTAACCAACCAGGTTCAATGTTAGCGAGCTAACATTAGGATATAGCTAGCCAAGCAAATTGCTCTTCCTGTCAAAATTAGAAATGTGTAATATCTGAAAATTTTGCTAGCTAGACTATCTTACCCGTATAGAACGTCGTTCTGCCCCTGAACAAGGCAGTTAACCCACTGTTCCTAGGCCGTCATTGAAAATAAGAATTTGTTCTTAACTGACTTGCCTAGTAAAATAAAACTTAAAGGTAAAAAAAATTTTTTAAAAATGCATCATTCATGGATGGACACGTCTCCTGTCGTATGCCACGGTTGCCCTTAGTTTGAAGATGTAATCCAGAGACAGGTGTTTTCTCCATCTCCTTAGCTATCGTACTCTAATTCCACTGATTTCAAAATTCGGTCCTCCAGAAAGTGCAGAGCAAAACTTATGAAGTTTTAATACATTATTTTTTTTTAAATATATTTTTTAGACAGGATTACCTAGACATACTGACCAGCTCAAATAGACAGAAGTGTGCTATATGGCAGACCAATCCAAACTCATCTCTCGGCATGTCCAGCCAATCATGGCTAGCGGGAAGGTTGGTGCCTTTTTATGTGGCTAAACCAACTAGGATCGTAATTTAACCATTTTATTCGCATTTACAGATGGCATACAAGTTTGTTATTAAGACACATGAAAGTTCACATGTTCCAGAAGGCATTTCTGCCCAAAAAAAAGCATTTTAATTAGAAAAAAACTAGTTTCTGTTCAAACGGCTCTCCAGTGAAGTAGTGATCCGCGACATAAGCATAGTTTCCTGAGACGGGTCACAATATATTAGGGGGGTGTAAAGCCAGAACACATACGTCTTTCCAGCAGCAGACTGTGATCGATAATGTCAAAAGCGGCACTGAAGTCTAACAAAACGGCCCCCACAATCGTTTTTTATCATCAATTTCTCTCAGCCAATCATCAGTCATGTGTGTAAGTGCTGTGCTTGTTGAATGTCCTTCCCTATAAGCGTGCTGAAAGTCTGTTGTCAATTTGTTTATGGCAATTAGGAATGTTAATATCGTTTGCTATTATCCTCAGTAAATTTCCATCCAAGTTGTCAGACCCCGGTGGCTTGTCATTGTTGATAGACAACAATAATTTGTTCTCCTCTTTCACACTTACTTTACGGAATTCAAAATAACAACGCTTGTCTTTGATCATTTGGTCAGATATACTTGGATGTGTAGTGTCACCAATGGAAAAAATAATTAAAGTAGTTGGTAATATCAGTGGGTTTTGTGATGAATGAGCCTTCTGATACAATGAATTGAGCTGAGTTTGCCTTTTTTTGCCCATCATTTCATTTTTAAGGTGGTCCAAAGCATTTTACTATAATCTTTATGTCATTCATCTTTGTTAACAGTGTAAACAGTATGTACAGTATGTACAGAATGTACAGCATTTACAGTATGTTAGTTATTTCCACTGAGCAAACGAACACAGTACACGGAGGGTCACAGATCAAATAAAATAAAATGTATTTATAAAGCCCTTCTTACATCAGCTGATGTCAGAGTGCTGTACAGAAACCCAGCCTAAAACCCCAAACAGCAAGCAATGCAGGTGTAAAAGCACGGTGGCTAGGAAAAACTCCCTAGAAAGGCCAAAACCTAAGAAGAAACCTAGAGAGGAACCAGGCTGTGAGTGGTGGCCAGTCCTTTTCTGGCTGTGCCGGGTGCAGATAAAAGGGACTTACTCTTGACAGTTCTGTGGGGCAGCTGCTACTAACAGCACTGTTCAAAGAGTGTGTGTGTGTGTCACAAAACGACCGGGCAAGTGGAATCTGCTCAGCATTTTAACATGGTTAGACACTCCGAGAGGAGGAATGAACTAACACCGTCAAACTCATGTTCATTCTACACGCTCCCTACTCTCCTCATACATCAAATGCTACTTTGATATCACAGCCAACCACACTACTGCCAAGCCTGAGCCCAGAGTTTGGCGGAAGACACACACAAACCACACATAGAGCGATGCATGCAGAGAGGGCTTTAGTATACTCTGTTCTGGGCGTACAGAAAGCTGAAGCCTATAGCAGGAGGGATGCTGGTCGGACACATCCTCTTGTAATCAAACATAGAAGAGTTGTAGCATTAAGAGTGTTAATAGGAGTTTCAGAGCTGGGTGCGGTAGGGCCTGAGCTGCACTTCATAACCTCCTGCCCAAATCTATGACCACATTAGAGACACATATTTCCCTTTAGATTACACAGATCCACAAAGAATTCGGGAGAAAAAAAAATTGTGGGGTGAAATACCACATTGTGTCATCACAGCAGCAAGATTTGTGACCTGTTGCCACAAGAAAATAGCAACCAGTGAAGAAAAATACAACCCATATTTATGGTTAATTATTTTCCCTTTTGTACTTTAACTATTGGCACATAATATGACATTTGAAATGTCTTTACTGTTTTGGAACTTCTGTGAGTGTAAAACTTTCACTTTTGTTTATTGTCTACTTCACTTGCTTTGACAATGTTAACATATGTTTCCCATGCCAATAAAGCCCCTTAAATTGAAATTGAATTGAGAGAGAAAGAGAGAGAGAGACATTGTAAACCCAGACACCTCCACCCCCTACTCCCACTACTTCAATCAGCAGTCCCCTCACTGGTGAGCATGTCTCCCAAATGGCACCCTATTCCCTAAATAGTGCACTACTTTTGGTCAGAGCCCTATTGTTCCTGGTCAAAAGTAGTGCACTATATAGGGAACAGGGTGCTACTTCAGACTCAGTTTGGTTTTCCTGACCTCTCTTTTGTGCAGCATCCAATTCTTCCCATCCAAACATTTCCCCCTGAGCTAGAGCATTCATTTCAGGGCCTTAACCTCAACAATATCCTAATGAATAGGAGCCATGTTGAGCCCAGCGCCTCACCATCGGCTTAGAGGGTCAAATCTCCTCTTGATTTCTGAGGCGAGAAACCGCTTGACACACAAGTAGCCCCAGGACCAAGACGGGAGGAGAGAGGAGAGGGGAGGAGAGAGGAGAGGACAGGGGAGGAGGGAGGGGAGGACAGGGGAGGAGGGAGGGGAGGACAGGGGAGGATAGAGGTGAAGGGAGGAGAGAGGAGGAGAAAGGCAAGGAGAGTGGAGAGGGGAGGAGAGGGGAGGAGGGAGGGGAGGAGAGGGGAGGATAGAGGTGAAGGGAGGAGAGAGGAGGAGAAAGGCAAGGAGAGTGGAGAGGGGAGGAGAGGGGAGGATAGAGGTGAAGGGAGGAGAGAGGAGGAGAAAGGCAAGGAGAGTGGAGAGGGGAGGAGAGGGGAGGAGGGAGGGGAGGAGAGGGGAGGATTGAGGTGAAGGGAGGAGAGAGGAGGAGAAAGGCAAGGAGAGTGGAGAGGGGAGGAGAGGGGAGGAGGGAGGGGAGGATAGAGGTGAAGGGAGGAGAGAGGAAAGGGGAGGAGAGAAGAGAAGAGAGGGAGAGGGGGGAGAGAAGAGAGGGAGGGGGAATCAGTCCATTGCAGGGATTTTCTTCCTAATCATTTCTGTGAGGATGAGGAGGCTAAGCCTACAGCCAAACAGAGGGCTGTGCTCTCTCTCTTTCTCTCCGTGTGCTGTAACAGGACTGTCCTCTCTATGAGCTTTTGGATCTTTGATCCTGGGCTTCAGGATCACTACCATAACTTTATCATCTCCAGGCCTGCTTAACAAAATCCTCTTTCAAAGAACGAGGCCACCTTGCATCAATCAGGTGGGAAAAACATGTTTTTCCTGTTAAAAGGGCAATGGGTGTTTGGTTATGAAACACAATTCAACTTTTGTTTTATAACCTATTCTCTAGTTCATCTCCTCTCTTACCCTCTCTTTCTCTCCCTCCCTATATTGGGTACCCAATTGTCATACTTGAGTAAAAGTAAAGATACCTTCATAGAAAATGACTCAAGTAAACGTGAATGTCACCCATAAAAATACTACTTGAGTAAAAGTCAATGTAAAGCATAAATAATTGCTTATAATAAGCCAATCGGACTGGATAACCAGGGGGCAAAATACAACACGCAGACATAATTTACAAACTAATCATGTGTGTTTAGTGAGTCCACCAGATCAGAGGCAGTAGGGATGATCATGTTCCTGTGCTGCTAAGCATTGAAAATGTAGCAAGTACTTTTGGCTGTCAGGGAAAATGTACGGAGTGAAAAGTACATTTTATTTTCTTCAGGAATGTAGTGAAGTAAAAGTAGTCCAAAATATAAATGGTCAAGTAAAGTACAGATACCCCAAAAAACACGACTTAAAAAAACTTCTTAGCCCCCTTTTTGTTTATTTTTATTATTAACAAGAATTTAAGCCTTCAGCCGATATAAGACACTTCTATGTACCGAATATTTGTTGTTTCTCTAAAATCTGACATCTTGATATAACGCTTTGCATGATTTACAAGTGTCCCGTTGACGGAACGCCGATCCTTTTAAGTAGTACTTTAAAAGTAATTTTACTTAAGTTCTTTACACCGCTGAATATATAGGAGATGCAATTTGGGATACATTCTAGCTCAATCTGCTCTCCACACAGCGTTCTCACTTTCTCTGTCCAACTCCGTTCTTGCTGGGCCAACTCCAATGAGTACATTATTTCTTCCAGTCCTGTTGGTCCTGTGCTTTGGCATTATCAGATCATTCTTTAACAGTCTATCAGTGATTCAGCAGCAGTGTGATGCCTATCAATGTCACTGCCAAGTCGTTAAAAGAGACAACAGGGTTCCATATTTTCCTATGGAAAAAAGAAAGTGTATCGCATCCATTTAAGCTTATTGACACAAAAAAGACAAAACACCATCTGAATTAGAACAGGTGGAGCACCAGACAGCACCAACACAATGATTCCCAACCAGACAGCACCAACACACTGATTCCCAACCAGACAGCACCAACACACTGATTCCCAACCAGACAGCACCAACACAATGATTCCCAACCAGACTGCACCAACACACTGATTCCCAACCAGACAGCACCAACACAATGATTCCCAACCAGACTGCACCAACACACTGATTCCCAACCAGACTGCACCAACACACTGATTCCCAACCAGACTGCACCAACACAATGATTCCCAACCAGACTGCACCAACACACTGATTCCCAACCAGACTGCACCAACACAATGATTCCCAACCAGACAGCACCAAACACACTGATTCCCAACCAGACAGCACCAAACACACTGATTCCCAACCAGACTGCACCAACACACTGATTCCCAACCAGACTGCACCAACACACTGATTCCCAACCAGACAGCACCAAACACACTGATTCCCAACCAGACAGCACCAACACACTGATTCCCAACCAGACAGCACCAACACACTGATTCCCAACCAGACTGCACCAACACACTGATTCCCAACCAGATAGCACCAAACACACTGATTCCCAACCAGACAGCACCAACACACTGATTCCCAACCAGACAGCACCAACACACTGATTCCCAACCAGACAGCACCAACACAATGATTCCCAACCAGACAGCACCAACACACTGAGCAAGAAGCCTAGTAGTTAAGAGCATTCAGCCAGTAACCAAAAGGTTGCTGGTTCAAATCCCGAGCCGACAAGCTGAAACATCTGTCAAGGCGTTTAACCCTAATTTCTACTGTAAGTCTTTCTGGATAAGAGAGTCTGCCTAATGACTACAATGAAAATGTAGTTCAGCATCAGATTATCACAGAGAGATCCTCTGTCTCTCTCTTATTAAAACCACTCCCTCTGTCTGTCTCTCTCTCTCTCTCTCTCTGTCTCTCTCTGTGTCTCTCTCTCTCTCCCTCTGTCTCTCTCTGTCTCTCTCTCTCTCTCTCTCTGTGTCTCTCTCTCTCTCTCTCTCCCTCTGTCTCTCTCTCATATTAAAACCACTCCCTCTGTCCGTCTCTCTCTCTCCCTCTGTCTCTTATTAAAACCACTCCCTCTGTCTGTCTCTCTCTCTCTCTCTCCCCTCTCTCTCTCTCTCTCTCTCTCTCTCTCTCTCTCTCCCTCTGTCTCTCTCTCTTATGAAAACCACTCCCTTTGTCCTTCACTACTTCTTCTATTGAGGAAACATGTCAGAATGACAAAAGAAAAATGGCCTCAAATTAAATGAGTTATTAAGACCTCTGGTTAACTGTAGAGTCTCTTCCAGCACGGTGCAGATGGTCCTCTTGGCAACGTTAAGCCCTATTCCAGTAGGGTGCTGTCTGGGCCTTTGTGTGGCCCGTTACCCCTCTGCCTCTGGGCCTCTCTGGGCTGTAGGGGCATCAGGTGGCAGGTGCCGGTACCCCTGATACCCTGGCTAAATCCCACATGGCACTCTGTTCCCATTATAGTGCAATACTTTTGGCCACAGACCACGATAGGGCTCTGGTCAAAAGTAGTGCACTATGTAGGGAACAGGGTATCATAGGGCTCTGGTCAAAAGTAGTGCACTATGTAGGGAACAGGGTACCATGTGGGACGTATCCCCTCACTGTCCCGCTCTGTCATAACACACAGGAGGGCAGCAGGATGCATGCCATGTCCACCTGATCCTGTGATCTCTGGGGAAGGGGGTACCATAACATACACAGGCCCTGCCTGGCATCTCCAGGGGCAACTGAAGTACCAGACCTTCATTTTGTCCTATAGGGCAGAGAGCAGCTGGGGACTAGACATCTGCTACGTTCCTTAATTTTACACTCTGGTCCCCCCTGTGTATGCGAGCGCGAGCGTGTGTGTGTGTGTGTGTGTGTGTGTGGACTAGACCTCTCCTCAGTATTGGGGACTAGGTCCCTCCTCAGTGTTGGGGACTAGACCTCAATATTGGGGACTAGGTCCCTCCTCAGTATTGGGGACTAGGTCCCTCCTCAGTATTGGGGACTAGGTCCCTCCTCAGTATTGAGGACTAGGTCCCTCCTCAGTATTGGGGACTAGGTCCCTCAGTATTGAGGACTAGGTCCCTCCTCGGTATTGGGGACTAGGTCTCTCCTCGGTATTGGGGACTAGGTCCCTCTTCAGTATTGGGGACTAGGTCCCTCCTCAGTATTGGGGACTAGGTCCCTCCTCAGTATTGGGGACTAGGTCCCTCCTCAGTATTGGGGACTAGATCCCTCCTCAGTATTGGAGACTAGGTCCCTCCTCAGTATTGAGGACTAGGTCCCTCCTCAGTATTGGGGACTAGGTCCCTCCTCAGTATTGGGGACTAGGTCCCTCCTCAGTATTGGGGACTAGGTCCCTCCTCAGTATTGGGGACTAGGCCCATCCTCAGTATTGGGGACTAGGTCCCTCCTCAGTATTGGGGACTAGGTCCCTCCTCAGTATTGGGGACTAGGTCTCTCCTCAGTATTGGGGACTAGGTCCCTCCTCAGTATTGGGGACTAGGTCCCTCCTCAGTATTGGGGACTAGGTCCCTCCTCAGTATTGGGGACTAGGCACCTCCTCAGTGTTGGGGACTAGGTCCCTCCTCAGTATTGGGGACTAGGTCCCTCCTCAGTATTGGGGACTAGGTCCCTCCTCAGTATTGGGGACTAGGCACCTCCTCAGTGTTGGGGACTAGGCCCCTCCTCAGTATTGGGGACTAGGTCTCTCCTCAGTATTGGGGACTAGGCCTCTCCTCAGTGTTGGGGACTAGGTCCCTCCTCAGTATTGGGGACTAGGCCTCTCCTCAGTGTTGGGGACTAGGTCCCTCCTCAGTATTGGGGACTAGGCCCATCCTCAGTGTTGGGGACTAGGTCCCTCCTCAGTATTGGGGACTAGGTCCCTCCTCAGTAGTGGGGACTAGACCTCTCCTCAGTATTAGGGACTAGGTCCCTCCTCAGTATTAAGGACTAGGTCCCTCCTCAGTATTGAGGACTAGGTCCCTCCTCAGTATTGGGGACTAGGTCCCTCCTCAGTATTAAGGACTAGGTCCCTCCTCAGTATTGAGGACTAGGTCCCTCCTCAGTATTGGGGACTAGGTCCCTCCTCAGTATTGGGGACTAGGTCCCTCCTCAGTATTGGGGACTAGGTCCCTCCTCAGTATTGGGGACTAGGCCTCTCCTCAGTGTTGGGGACTAGGTCCCTCCTCAGTATTGGGGACTAGGTCTCTCCTCAGTGTTGGGGACTAGGTCCCTCCTCAGTATTGGGGACTAGGTCCCTCCTCAGTAGTGGGGACTAGACCTCTCCTCAGTATTAGGGACTAGGTCCCTCCTCAGTATTAAGGACTAGGTCCCTCCTCAGTGTTGGGGACTAGGTCCCTCCTCAGTATTGGGGACTAGGCCTCTCCTCAGTGTTGGGGACTAGGTCCCTCCTCAGTATTGGGGACTAGGTCCCTCCTCAGTATTGGGGACTAGGCCTCTCCTCAGTGTTGGGGACTAGGTCCCTCCTCAGTATTGGGGACTAGGTCCCTCCTCAGTAGTGGGGACTAGACCTCTCCTCAGTATTAGGACTAGGTCCCTCCTCAGTACAAGGACTAGGTCCCTCCTCAGTATTGGGGACTAGGTCCCTCCTCAGTATTGGGGACTAGGTCCCTCCTCAGTATTGAGGACTAGGTCCCTCCTCAGTATTGGGGACTAGGTCTCTCCTCAGTGTTGGGGACTAGGTCCCTCCTCAGGATTGAGGACTAGGCCTCTCCTCAGTGTTGGGGACTAGGTCTCTCCTCAGTATTGAGGACTAGGTCCCTCCTCAGTGTTGGGGACTAGGTCCCTCCTCAGTATTGAGGACTAGGCCTCTCCTCAGTATTGAGGACTAGGTCCCTCCTCAGTATTGGGGACTAGGCCCATCCTCAGTATTGGGGACTAGGTCCCTCCTCAGTATTGGGGACTAGGCCTCTCCTCAGTGTTGGGGACTAGGTCCCTCCTCAGTATTGGGGACTCTCGTACTCATATACAGGTTGAAAATGGCATATTTGGACACTATTAAGCACTTAAATGGGAACGCAGTGGCTGTACAGTAACATGTTATACATGAGGTCAGAGCTCAGGCTCTGCGCTTCACAGCTCTGTTTGGGTTTTGACTTACAGCCGTTCTGAACTGGAGCACCGCAAGCAACAGGATGATGCCCCCATCACTCCTGCTAATTAGGCAACTTTTGCAAATTTTTGATGTCTGAATGAGGGAAATGCCGTAAGTTAATAAGACGACTCTATGTACTTTGAAAGATGAGACATTGAGGATTACAATAAATACCGCTTTGATGTGCACATTTCCAAATCATAAATTCAATGTCACATACAGAAAAGGGCTGTGGTGCAGCCGTTGTGCGGGGGGTGGTGGTCCCTCACTTTCTTCCATTTCAGAATACATAGAGCTGGTAAAAATATTGATTTATCTACAGCAGACTGACTAAATACACACTGTAACTAGGCTACAGCACACTAACTAAATACACACTGTAACTAGGCTACAGCAGACTGACTAAATACACACTGTAACTAGGCTACAGCAGACTAACTAAATACACACTGTAACTAGGCTACAGCACACTGACTAAATACACACTGTAACTAGGCTACAGCACACTAACTAAATACACACTGTAACTAGGCTACAGCAGACTGACTAAATACACACTGTAACTAGGCTACAGCAGACTGACTAAATACACACTGTAACTAGGCTACAGCAGACTGACTAAATACATACTGTAACTAGGCTACAGCAGACTAACTAAATACACACTTTAACTAGGCTACAGCACACTAACTAAATACACACTGTAACTAGGCTACAGCAGACTGACTAAATACACACTGTAACTAGGCTACAGCAGACTGACTAAATACACACTGCTTAACTAGGCTACAGCAGACTGACTAAATACACACTGTAACTAGGCTATAGCACACTAACTAAATACACACTGTAACTAGGCTACAGCAGACTGACTAAATACACACTGTAACTAGGCTACAGCAGACTAACTAAAAACACACTGTAACTAGGCTACAGCAGACTGACTAAATACATACTGTAACTAGGCTACAGCACACTAACTAAATGCACACTGTAACTAGGCTACAGCAGACTGACTAAATACACACACTGTAACTAGGCTACAGCAGACTAACTAAATACATACTGTAACTAGGCTACAGCAGACTGACTAAATACACACTGTAACTAGGCTACAGCACACTAACTAAATACACACTGTAACTAGGCTACAGCACACTAACTAAATACACACTGTAACTAGGCTACAGCAGACTGACTAAATACACACTGTAACTAGGCTACAGCAGACTAACTAAATACATACTGTAACTAGGCTACAGCAGACTGACTAAATACACACTGTAACTAGGCTACAGCACACTAACTAAATACACACTGTAACTAGGCTACAGCACACTAACTAAATACACACTGTAACTAGGCTACAGCACACTAACTAAATACACACTGTAACTAGGCTACAGCAGACTAACAAAATACACACTGTAACTAGGCTACAGCAGACTAACTAAATACACACTGTAACTAGGCTACAGCAGACTGACTAAATACATACTGTAACTAGGCTACAACACACTAACTAAATGCACACTGTAACTAGGCTACAGCAGACTGACTAAATACACACTGTAACTAGGCTACAGCAGACTAACTAAATACATACTGTAACTAGGCTACAGCAGACTGACTAAATACACACTGTAACTAGGCTACAGCACACTAATTCTAAATACACACTGTAACTAGGCCTACAGCACACTAACTAAATACACACTGTAACTAGGCTACAGCAGACTGACTAAATACACACTGTAACTAGGCTACAGCAGACTAACTAAATACATACTGTAACTAGGCTACAGCAGACTGACTAAATACACACTGTAACTAGGCTACAGCACACTAACTAAATACACACTGTAACTAGGCTACAGCACACTAACTAAATACACACTGTAACTAGGCTACAGCACACTAACTAAATACACACTTTAACTAGGCTACAGCAGACTAACCCAATACACACTGTAACTAGGCTACAGCAGACTAACTAAATACACACTGTAACTAGGCTACAGCAGACTGACTAAATACACACTGTAACTAGGCTACAGCAGACTGACTAAATACTGTAACTAGGCTACAGCACACTAACTAAATACACACTGTAAATAGGCTACAGCAGACTGACTAAATACATACTGTAACTAGGCTACAGCACAATAACTAAATACACACTGTAACTAGGCTACAGCACACTAACTAAATACATACTGTAACTAGGCTACAGCAGACTAACTAAATACACACTGTAACTAGGCTACAGCAGACTGACTAAATACACACTGTAACTAGGCTACAGCAGACTGACTAAATACATACTGTAACTAGGATACAGCAGACTAACTAAATACACACTTTAACTAGGCTACAGCACACTAACTAAATACACACTGTAACTAGGCTACAGCAGACTAACTAAATACACACTGTAACTAGGCTACAGCAGACTGACTAAATACACACTGCAACTAGGCTACAGCAGACTGACTAAATACATACTGTAACTAGGCTACAGCACACTAACTAAATACACACTGTAAATAGGCTACAGCAGACTGACTAAATACACACTGTAACTAGGCTACAGCAGACTGACTAAATACACACTGTAACTAGGCTACAGCAGACTGACTAAATACACACTGTAACTAGGCTACAGCAGACTAACTAAATACACACTGTAACTAGGCTATAGCACACTAACTAAATACACACTGTAACTAGGCTACAGCAGACTGACTAAATACACACTGTAACTAGGCTACAGCAGACTAACTAAAAACACACTGTAACTAGGCTACAGCAGACTGACTAAATACATACTGTAACTAGGCTACAGCACACTAACTAAATGCACACTGTAACTAGGCTACAGCAGACTGACTAAATACACACTGTAACTAGGCTACAGCAGACTAACTAAATACATACTGTAACTAGGCTACAGCAGACTGACTAAATACACACTGTAACTAGGCTACAGCACACTAACTAAATACACACTGTAACTAGGCTACAGCACACTAACTAAATACACACTGTAACTAGGCTACAGCAGACTGACTAAATACACACTGTAACTAGGCTACAGCAGACTAACTAAATACATACTGTAACTAGGCCTACAGCAGACTGACTAAATACACACTGTAACTAGGCTACAGCACACTAACTAAATACACACTGTAACTAGGCTACAGCACACTAACTAAATACACACTGTAACTAGGCTACAGCACACTAACTAAATACACACTGTAACTAGGCTACAGCAGACTAACAAAATACACACTGTAACTAGGCTACAGCAGACTAACTAAATACACACTGTAACTAGGCTACAGCAGACTGACTAAATACATACTGTAACTAGGCTACAACACACTAACTAAATGCACACTGTAACTAGGCTACAGCAGACTGACTAAATACACACTGTAACTAGGCTACAGCAGACTAACTAAATACATACTGTAACCAGGCTACAGCAGACTGACTAAATACACACTGTAACTAGGCTACAGCACACTAACTAAATACACACTGTAACTAGGCTACAGCACACTAACTAAATACACACTGTAACTAGGCTACAGCAGACTGACTAAATACACACTGTAACTAGGCTACAGCAGACTAACTAAATACATACTGTAACTAGGCTACAGCAGACTGACTAAATACACACTGTAACTAGGCTACAGCACACTAACTAAATACACACTGTAACTAGGCTACAGCACACTAACTAAATACACACTGTAACTAGGCTACAGCACACTAACTAAATACACACTGTAACTAGGCTACAGCAGACTAACTAAATACACACTGTAATTCAGGGCTGCAGACTAACTAAATACACACTGTAACTAGGCTACAGCAGACTGACTAAATACACACTGTAACTAGGCTACAGCAGACTGACTAAATACACACTGTAACTAGGCTACAGCACACTAACTAAATACACACTGTAAATAGGCTACAGCAGACTGACTAAATACATACTGTAACTAGGCTACAGCACAATAATCCAAATACACACTGTAACTAGGCTACAGCACACTAATTCAAATACATACTGTAACTAGGCTACAGCAGACTAACTAAATACACACTGTAACTAGGCTACAGCAGACTGATTAAATACACACTGTAACTAGGCTACAGCAGACTGACTAAATACATACTGTAACTAGGATACAGCAGACTAAATAAATACACACTTTAACTAGGCTACAGCACACTAACTAAATACACACTGTAACTAGGCTACAGCAGACTAACTAAATACACACTGTAACTAGGCTACAGCAGACTGACTAAATACACACTGTAACTAGGCTACAGCAGACTGACTAAATACATACTGTAACTAGGCTACAGCACACTAACTAAATACACACTGTAAATAGGCTACAGCAGACTGACTAAATATATACTGTAACTAGGCTACAGCACAATAACTAAATACACACTGTAACTAGGCTACAGCACACTAACTAAATACATACTGTAACTAGGCTACAGCAGACTAACTAAATACACACTGTAACTAGGATACAGCAGACTAACTAAATACACACTTTAACTAGGCTACAGCACACTAACTAATTACACACTGTAACTAGGCTACAGCAGACTGACTAAATACACACTGTAACTAGGCTACAGCAGACTGACTAAATACACACTGTAACTAGGCCAGCAGACTAACTAAATACACACTGCAACTAGGCCATAGCACACTAACTAAATACACACTGTAACTAGGCTACAGCAGACTGACTAAATACACACTGTAACTAGGCTACAGCAGACTAAATAAATACACACTGTAACTAGGCTACAGCAGACTGACTAAATACATACTGTAACTAGGCTACAGCACACTAACTAAATGCACACTGTAACTAGGCTACAGCAGACTGACTAAATACACACTGTAACTAGGCTACAGACTAATTCAAATACATACTGTAACTAGGCTACAGCAGACTAACTAAATACACACTGTAACTAGGCTACAGCAGACTGACTAAATACACACTGCAACTAGACTACAGCAGACTGACTAAATACATACTGTAACTAGGCTACAGCACACTAACTAAATACACACTGTAAATAGGCTACAGCAGACTGACTAAATACATACCGTGAACTAGGCCACAGCACAATAACTAAATACACACTGTAACTAGGCTACAGCAGACTAACTAAATACACACTGTAACTAGGCTACAGCACACTAACTAAATACACACTGTAACTAGGCTACAGCAGACTGACTAAATACACACTGTAACTAGGCTACAGCAGACTAACTAAATACACACTGTAACTAGGCTACAGCAGACTGACTAAATACATACTGTAACTAGGCTACAGCACACTAACTAAATGCACACTGTAACTAGGCTACAGCAGACTGACTAAATACACACTGTAACTAGGCCACAGCAGACTGACTAAATACACACACTGTAACTAGGCTACAGCAGACTAACTAAATACACACTGTAACCTAGGCTATAGCACAATTAACTAAATACACACTGTAACTAGGCTACAGCAGACTGACTAAATACACACTGTAACTAGGCTACAGCAGACTAACTAAATACACACTGTAACTAGGCTACAGCAGACTGACTAAATACATACTGTAACTAGGCTACAGCACACTAACTAAATGCACACTGTAACTAGGCTACAGCAGACTGACTAAATACACACTGTAACTAGGCTACAGCAGACTAACTAAATACATACTGTAACTAGGCTACAGCAGACTAACTAAATACACACTGTAACTAGGCTACAGCAGACTGACTAAATACACACTGTAACTAGGCTACAGCAGACTGACTAA
Organism: Brachymystax lenok tsinlingensis; assembly: GCA_030435695.1. NCBI lineage: Eukaryota > Metazoa > Chordata > Actinopteri > Salmoniformes > Salmonidae > Brachymystax > Brachymystax lenok. The sequence continues at coordinate 43,632,196 of CM059815.1, forward strand.
ATACATACTGTAACTAGGCTACAGCACACTAACTAAATACACACTGTAAATAGGCTACAGCAGACTGACTAAATACATACTGTAACTAGGCTACAGCACAATAACTAAATACACACTGTAACTAGGCTACAGCACACTAACTAAATACATACTGTAACTAGGCTACAGCAGACTAACTAAATACACACTGTAACCAGGCTACAGCAGACTGACTAAATACACACTGTAACTAGGCTACAGCAGACTGACTAAATACATACTGTAACTAGGATACAGCAGACTAACTAAATACACACTTTAACTAGGCTACAGCACACTAAATCAAATACACACTGTAACTAGGCTACAGCAGACTGACTAAATACACACTGCAACTAGGCTACAGCAGACTGACTAAATACACACTGTAACTAGGCTACAGCAGACTAACTAAATACACACTGTAACTAGGCTACAGCACACCAACTAAATACACACTGTAACTAGCTACAGCAGACTGACTAAATACACACTGTAACTAGGCTACAGCAGACTAAATAAATACACACTGTAACTAGGCTACAGCAGACTGATTAAATACATACTGTAACTAGGCACAGCACACTAACTAAATGCACACTGTAACAGGCTACAGCAGACTGACTAAATACACACTGTAACTAGGCTACAGCAGACTAACTAAATACATACTGTAACTAGGCTACAGCAGACTAACTAAATACACACTGTAACTAGGCTACAGCAGACTGACTAAATACACACTGTAACTAGACTACAGCAGACTGACTAAATACATACAACTAGGCTACAGCACACTAAATACACACTAAATAGGCTACAGCAGACTGACTAAATACATACTGTAACTAGGCCAGCACAATAACTAAATACACACTGTAAGGCTACAGCACACTAACTAAATACACACTGTAACTAGGCTACAGCACACTAACTAAATACACACTGTAACTAGGCTACAGCAGACTAACTAAATACACACTGTAACTAGGCTACAGCAGACTGACTAAATACACACTGTAACTAGGCTACAGCAGACTGACTAAATACATACTGTAACTAGGCTACAGCACACTAACTAAATGCACACTGTAACTAGGCTACAGCAGACTGACTAAATACACACTGTAACTAGGCTACAGCAGACTAACTAAATACATACTGTAACTAGGCTACAGACTAACTAAATACACACTGTAACTAGGCTACAGCAGACTAACTAAATACACACTGTAACTAGGCTACAGCAGACTGACTAAATACATACTGTAAAGGCTACAGCACACTGCTAAATACACACTGTAAATAGGCAACTACAGCACTGTAACTAGGCTACAGCAGAACTAAATACACACTGTAACTAGGCTACAGCAGACTAACTAAATACACACTGTAACTAGGCTACAGCAGACTAACTAAATACACACTGTAACTAGGCTACAGCAGACTGACTAAATACACACTGTAACTAGGCTACAGCAGACTGACTAAATACACACTGTAACTAGGCTACAGCACACTAACTAAATACACACTGTAAATAGGCTACAGCAGACTGACTAAATACACACTGTAACTAGGCTACAGCAGACTAACTAAATACACACTGTAACTAGGCTACAGCACACTAACTAAATACATACTGTAACTAGGCTACAGCAGACTAACTAAATACACACTGTAACTAGGCTACAGCAGACTGACTAAATACACACTGTAACTAGGCTACAGCAGACTGACTAAATACATACTGTAACTAGGATACAGCAGACTAACTAAATACACACTTTAACTAGGCTACAGCACACTAACTAAATACACACTGTAACTAGGCTACAGCAGACTAACTAAATACACACTGTAACTAGGCTACAGCAGACTGACTAAATACACACTGTAACTAGGCTACAGCAGACTGACTAAATACATACTGTAACTAGGCTACAGCACACTAACTAAATACACACTGTAACTAGGCTACAGCAGACTGACTAAATACACACTGTAACTAGGCTACAGCAGACTAACTAAATACACACTGTAACTAGGCTACAGCAGACTGACTAAATACACACTGTAACTAGGCTACAGCAGACTAACTAAATACACACTGTAACTAGGCTACAGCACACTGACTAAATACACACTGTAACTAGGCTACAGCACACTAACTAAATACACACTGTAACTAGGCTACAGCAGACTGACTAAATACACACTGTAACTAGGCTACAGCAGACTGACTAAATACACACTGTAACTAGGCTACAGCAGACTAACTAAATACACACTGTAACTAGGCTATAGCACACTAACTAAATACACACTGTAACCAGGCTACAGCAGACTGACTAAATACACACTGTAACTAGGCTACAGCAGACTAACTAAATACACACTGTAACTAGGCTACAGCAGACTGACTAAATACATACTGTAACTAGGCTACAGCACACTAACTAAATGCACACTGTAACTAGGCTACAGCAGACTGACTAAATACACACTGTAACTAGGCTACAGCAGACTAACTAAATACATACATACTGTAACTAGGCTACAGCAGACTAACTAAATACACACTGTAACTAGGCTACAGCAGACTGACTAAATACACACTGTAACTAGGCTACAGCAGATGACTAAATACATACTGTAACTAGGCTACAGCACACTAACTAAATACACACTGTAACTAGGCTACAGCAGACTGACTAAATACATACTGTAACTAGGCTACAGCAGACTAACTAAATACACACTGTAACTAGGCTACAGCAGACTGACTAAATACACACTGTAACTAGGCTACAGCACACTAACTAAATACACACTGTAACTAGGCTACAGCAGACTGACTAAATACACACACTGTAACTAGGCTACAGCAGACTGACTAAATACACACTGTAACTAGGCTACAGCAGACTGACTAAATACACACTGTAACTAGGCTACAGCACACTAACTAAATACACACTGTAACTAGGCTACAGCAGACTGACTAAATACACACTGTAACTAGGCTACAGCAGACTGACTAAATACACACTGTAACTAGGCTACAGCAGACTAACTAAATACACACTGTAACTAGGCTACAGCACACTAACTAAATACACACTGTAACTAGGCTACAGCAGACTGACTAAATACACACTGTAACTAGGCTACAGCAGACTAACTAAATACACACTGTAACTAGGCTACAGCAGACTGACTAAATACATACTGTAACTAGGCTACAGCACACTAACTAAACTGACTAAATACACACTGTAACTAGGCTACAGCAGACTAACTAAATACACACTGTAACTAGGCTACAGCAGACTACAACTAACTATACAGCACACACTGTAACTAGGCTACAGCAGCTAAATACACACTGTAACTAGGCTACAACTAACTAAATACACACTGTAACTAGGCTACAGCAGACTGACTAAATACATACTGTAACTAGGCTACAGCACACTAACTAAATACACACTGTAACTAGGCTACAGCACACTAACTAAATACACACTGTAACTAGGCTACAGCAGACTAACTAAATACACACTGTAACTAGGCTACAGCAGACTGACTAAATACACACTGTAACTAGGCTACAGCAGACTGACTAAATACACACTGTAACTAGGCTACAGCACACTAACTAAATACACACTGTAACTAGGCTACAGCAGACTAACTAAATACACACTGTAACTAGGCTACAGCAGACTGACTAAATACACACTGTAACTAGGCTACAGCAGACTGACTAAATACACACTGTAACTAGGCTACAGCAGACTAACTAAATACACACTGTAACTAGGCTACAGCACACTAACTAAATACACACTGTAACTAGGCTACAGCAGACTGACTAAATACACACTGTAACTAGGCTACAGCACTAACTAAATACACACTGTAACTAGGCCTACAGCAGACTGACTAAATACATACTGTAACTAGGCTACAGCACACTAACTAAATGCACACTGTAACTAGGCTACAGCAGACTGACTAAATACACACTGTAACTAGGCTACAGCAGACTAACTAAATACACACTGTAACTAGGCTACAGCAGACTAACTAAATACACACTGTAACTAGGCTACAGCAGACTGACTAAATACACACTGTAACTAGGCTACAGCAGACTAACTAAATACACACTGTAACTAGGCTACAGCACACTAACTAAATACACACTGTAACTAGGCTACAGCAGACTGACTAAATACATACTGTAACTAGGCTACAGCAGACTGACTAAATACACACTGTAACTAGGCTACAGCACACTAACTAAATACACACTGTAACTAGGCTACAGCACACTAACTAAATACACACTGTAACTAGGCTACAGCACACTAACTAAATACACACTGTAACCTAGGCTACAGCAGACTAACTAAATACACACTGTAACTAGGCTACAGCAGACTGACTAAATACACACTGTAACTAGGCTACAGCACACTAACTAAATACACACTGTAACTAGGCTACAGCACACTAACTAAATACACACTGTAACTAGGCTACAGCAGACTAACTAAATACACACTGTAACTAGGCTACAGCAGACTAACTAAATACACACTGTAACTAGGCTACAGCAGACTGACTAAATACACACTGTAACTAGGCTACAGCAGACTGACTAAATACACACTGTAACTAGGCTACAGCACACTAACTAAATACACACTGTAAATAGGCTACAGCAGACTGACTAAATACATACTGTAACTAGGCTACAGCACAATAACTAAATACACACTGTAACTAGGCTACAGCAGACTAACTAAATACACACTGTAACTAGGCTACAGCAGACTAACTAAATACACACTGTAACTAGGCTACAGCAGACTGACTAAATACACACTGTAACTAGGCTACAGCAGACTAACTAAATACATACTGTAACTAGGCTACAGCAGACTAACTAAATACACACTTTAACTAGGCTACAGCACACTAACTAAATACACACTGTAACTAGGCTACAGCAGACTGACTAAATACACACTGTAACTAGGCTACAGCAGACTGACTAAATACACACTGTAACTAGGCTACAGCAGACTAACTAAATACACACTGTAACTAGGCTACAGCACACTAACTAAATACACACTGTAATAGGCTACAGCAGACTGACTAAATACACACTGTAACTAGGCTACAGCAGACAATAACTAAATACACACTGTAACTAGGCTACAGCAGACTGACTAAATACATACTGTAACTAGGCTACAGCAGACTAACTAAATACACACTGTAACTAGGCTACAGCAGACTAACTAAATACACACTGTAAACTAGGCTACAGCAGACTGACTAAATACATACTGCAACTAGGCTACAGCAGACTAACTAAATACACACTGTAACTAGGCTACAGCAGACTGACTAAATACACACTGTAACTAGGCTACAGCAGACTGACTAAATACACATACTGTAACTAGGCTACAGCACACTAACTAAATACACACTGTAAATAGGCTACAGCAGACTGACTAAATACATACTGTAACTAGGCTACAGCACAATAACTAAATACACACTGTAACTAGGCTACAGCACACTAACTAAATACATACTGTAACTAGGCTACAGCAGACTAACTAAATACACACTGTAACTAGGCTACAGCACACTAACTAAATACATACTGTAACTAGGCTACAGCAGACTAACTAAATACACACTGTAACTAGGATACAGCAGACTAACTAAATACACACTTTAACTAGGCTACAGCACACTAACTAATTACACACTGTAACTAGGCTACAGCAGACTGACTAAATACACACTGTAACTAGGCTACAGCAGACTGACTAAATACACACTGTAACTAGGCTACAGCAGACTAACTAAATACACACTGTAACTAGGCTATAGCACACTAACTAAATACACACTGTAACTAGGCTACAGCAGACTGACTAAATACACACTGTAACTAGGCTACAGCAGACTAAATAAATACACACTGTAACTAGGCTACAGCAGACTGACTAAATACATACTGTAACTAGGCTACAGCACACTAACTAAATGCACACTGTAACTAGGCTACAGCAGACTGACTAAATACACACTGTAACTAGGCTACAGCAGACTAACTAAATACATACTGTAACTAGGCTACAGCAGACTAACTAAATACACACTGTAACTAGGCTACAGCAGACTGACTAAATACACACTGTAACTAGACTACAGCAGACTGACTAAATACATACTGTAACTAGGCTACAGCACACTAACTAAATACACACTGTAAATAGGCTACAGCAGACTGACTAAATACATACCGTAACTAGGCTACAGCACAATAACTAAATACACACTGTAACTAGGCTACAGCAGACTAACTAAATACACACTGTAACTAGGCTATAGCACACTAACTAAATACACACTGTAACTAGGCTACAGCAGACTGACTAAATACACACTGTAACTAGGCTACAGCAGACTAACTAAATACACACTGTAACTAGGCTACAGCAGACTGACTAAATACATACTGTAACTAGGCTACAGCACACTAACTAAATGCACACTGTAACTAGGCTACAGCAGACTGACTAAATACACACTGTAACTAGGCTACAGCAGACTGACTAAATACACACTGTAACTAGGCTACAGCAGACTAACTAAATACACACTGTAACTAGGCTATAGCACACTAACTAAATACACACTGTAACTAGGCTACAGCAGACTGACTAAATACACACTGTAACTAGGCTACAGCAGACTAACTAAATACACACTGTAACTAGGCTACAGCAGATTGACTAAATACATACTGTAACTAGGCTACAGCACACTAACTAAATGCACACTGTAACTAGGCTACAGCAGACTGACTAAATACACACTGTAACTAGGCTACAGCAGACTAACTAAATACATACTGTAACTAGGCTACAGCAGACTAACTAAATACACACTGTAACTAGGCTACAGCAGACTGACTAAATACACACTGTAACTAGGCTACAGCAGACTGACTAAATACATACTGTAACTAGGCTACAGCACACTAACTAAATACACACTGTAAATAGGCTACAGCAGACTGACTAAATACATACTGTAACTAGGCTACAGCACAATAACTAAATACACACTGTAACTAGGCTACAGCACACTAACTAAATACATACTGTAACTAGGCTACAGCAGACTAACTAAATACACACTGTAACTAGGCTACAGCAGACTGACTAAATACACACTGTAACTAGGCTACAGCAGACTGACTAAATACATACTGTAACTAGGATACAGCAGACTAACTAAATACACACTTTAACTAGGCTACAGCACACTAACTAAATACACACTGTAACTAGGCTACAGCAGACTGACTAAATACACACTGTAACTAGGCTACAGCAGACTGACTAAATACACACTGTAACTAGGCTACAGCAGACTAACTAAATACACACTGTAACTAGGCTATAGCACACTAACTAAATACACACTGTAACTAGGCTACAGCAGACTGACTAAATACACACTGTAACTAGGCTACAGCAGACTAAATAAATACACACTGTAACTAGGCTACAGCAGACTGACTAAATACATACTGTAACTAGGCTACAGCACACTAACTAAATGCACACTGTAACTAGGCTACAGCAGACTGACTAAATACACACTGTAACTAGGCTACAGCAGACTAACTAAATACATACTGTAACTAGGCTACAGCAGACTAACTAAATACACACTGTAACTAGGCTACAGCAGACTGACTAAATACACACTGTAACTAGACTACAGCAGACTGACTAAATACATACTGTAACTAGGCTACAGCACACTAACTAAATACACACTGTAAATAGGCTACAGCAGACTGACTAAATACATACTGTAACTAGGCTACAGCACAATAACTAAATACACACTGTAACTAGGCTACAGCACACCAACTAAATACACACTGTAACTAGGCTATAGCACACTAACTAAATACACACTGTAACTAGGCTACAGCAGACTGACTAAATACACACTGTAACTAGGCTACAGCAGACTAACTAAATACACACTGTAACTAGGCTACAGCAGATTGACTAAATACATACTGTAACTAGGCTACAGCACACTAACTAAATGCACACTGTAACTAGGCTACAGCAGACTGACTAAATACACACTGTAACTAGGCTACAGCAGACTAACTAAATACATACTGTAACTAGGCTACAGCAGACTAACTAAATACACACTGTAACTAGGCTACAGCAGACTGACTAAATACACACTGTAACTAGGCTACAGCAGACTGACTAAATACATACTGTAACTAGGCTACAGCACACTAACTAAATACACACTGTAAATAGGCTACAGCAGACTGACTAAATACATACTGTAACTAGGCTACAGCACAATAACTAAATACACACTGTAACTAGGCTACAGCACACTAACTAAATACATACTGTAACTAGGCTACAGCAGACTAACTAAATACACACTGTAACTAGGCTACAGCAGACTGACTAAATACACACTGTAACTAGGCTACAGCAGACTGACTAAATACATACTGTAACTAGGATACAGCAGACTAACTAAATACACACTTTAACTAGGCTACAGCACACTAACTAAATACACACTGTAACTAGGCTACAGCAGACTGACTAAATACACACTGTAACTAGGCTACAGCAGACTGACTAAATACACACTGTAACTAGGCTACAGCAGACTAACTAAATACACACTGTAACTAGGCTATAGCACACTAACTAAATACACACTGTAACTAGGCTACAGCAGACTGACTAAATACACACTGTAACTAGGCTACAGCAGACTAAATAAATACACACTGTAACTAGGCTACAGCAGACTGACTAAATACATACTGTAACTAGGCTACAGCACACTAACTAAATGCACACTGTAACTAGGCTACAGCAGACTGACTAAATACACACTGTAACTAGGCTACAGCAGACTAACTAAATACATACTGTAACTAGGCTACAGCAGACTAACTAAATACACACTGTAACTAGGCTACAGCAGACTGACTAAATACACACTGTAACTAGACTACAGCAGACTGACTAAATACATACTGTAACTAGGCTACAGCACACTAACTAAATACACACTGTAAATAGGCTACAGCAGACTGACTAAATACATACTGTAACTAGGCTACAGCACAATAACTAAATACACACTGTAACTAGGCTACAGCACACTAACTAAATACACACTGTAACTAGGCTATAGCACACTAACTAAATACACACTGTAACTAGGCTACAGCAGACTGACTAAATACACACTGTAACTAGGCTACAGCAGACTAACTAAATACACACTGTAACTAGGCTACAGCAGACTGACTAAATACATACTGTAACTAGGCTACAGCACACTAACTAAATGCACACTGTAACTAGGCTACAGCAGACTGACTAAATACACACTGTAACTAGGCTACAGCAGACTGACTAAATACACACTGTAACTAGGCTACAGCAGACTAACTAAATACACACTGTAACTAGGCTATAGCACACTAACTAAATACACACTGTAACTAGGCTACAGCAGACTGACTAAATACACACTGTAACTAGGCTACAGCAGACTAACTAAATACACACTGTAACTAGGCTACAGCAGATTGACTAAATACATACTGTAACTAGGCTACAGCACACTAACTAAATGCACACTGTAACTAGGCTACAGCAGACTGACTAAATACACACTGTAACTAGGCTACAGCAGACTAACTAAATACATACTGTAACTAGGCTACAGCAGACTAACTAAATACACACTGTAACTAGGCTACAGCAGACTGACTAAATACACACTGTAACTAGGCTACAGCAGACTGACTAAATACATACTGTAACTAGGCTACAGCACACTAACTAAATACACACTGTAAATAGGCTACAGCAGACTGACTAAATACATACTGTAACTAGGCTACAGCACAATAACTAAATACACACTGTAACTAGGCTACAGCACACTAACTAAATACATACTGTAACTAGGCTACAGCAGACTAACTAAATACACACTGTAACTAGGCTACAGCAGACTGACTAAATACACACTGTAACTAGGCTACAGCAGACTGACTAAATACATACTGTAACTAGGATACAGCAGACTAACTAAATACACACTTTAACTAGGCTACAGCACACTAACTAAATACACACTGTAACTAGGCTACAGCAGACTGACTAAATACACACTGTAACTAGGCTACAGCAGACTGACTAAATACACACTGTAACTAGGCTACAGCAGACTAACTAAATACACACTGTAACTAGGCTATAGCACACTAACTAAATACACACTGTAACTAGGCTACAGCAGACTGACTAAATACACACTGTAACTAGGCTACAGCAGACTAACTAAATACACACTGTAACTAGGCTACAGCAGACTGACTAAATACATACTGTAACTAGGCTACAGCACACTAACTAAATGCACACTGTAACTAGGCTACAGCAGACTGACTAAATACACACTGTAACTAGGCTACAGCAGACTAACTAAATACACACTGTAACTAGGCTACAGCACACTAACTAAATACACACTGTAACTAGGCTACAGCACACTAACTAAATACACACTGTAACTAGGCTACAGCACACTAACTAAATACACACTGTAACTAGGCTACAGCACACTAACTAAATACACACTGTAACTAGGCTACAGCAGACTAACTAAATACACACTGTAACTAGGCTACAGCAGACTGACTAAATACACACTGTAACTAGGCTACAGCAGACTGACTAAATACATACTGTAACTAGGCTACAGCACACTAACTAAATACACACTGTAACTAGGCTACAGCACACTAACTAAATACACACTGTAACTAGGCTACAGCACACTAACTAAATACACACTGTAACTAGGCTACAGCACACTAACTAAATACACACTGTAACTAGGCTACAGCAGACTAACTAAATACACACTGTAACTAGGCTACAGCAGACTGACTAAATACACACTGTAACTAGGCTACAGCAGACTGACTAAATACATACTGTAACTAGGCTACAGCACACTAACTAAATACACACTGTAAATAGGCTACAGCAGACTGACTAAATACATACTGTAACTAGGCTACAGCACAATAACTAAATACACACTGTAACTAGGCTACAGCACACTAACTAAATACATACTGTAACTAGGCTACAGCAGACTAACTAAATACACACTGTAACTAGGCTACAGCAGACTGACTAAATACACACTGTAACTAGGCTACAGCAGACTGACTAAATACATACTGTAACTAGGATACAGCAGACTAACTAAATACACACTTTAACTAGGCTACAGCACACTAACTAAATACACACTGTAACTAGGCTACAGCAGACTGACTGAATACACACTGTAACTAGGCTACAGCAGACTAACTAAATACATACTGTAACTAGGCTACAGCACACTAACTAAATACACACTGTAACTAGGCTACAGCACACTAACTAAATACACACTGTAACTAGGCTACAGCACACTAACTAAATACACACTGTAACTAGGCTACAGCAGACTAACTAAATACACACTGTAACTAGGCTACAGCAGACTAACTAAATACACACTGTAACTAGGCTACAGCAGACTGACTAAATACACACTGTAACTAGGCTACAGCAGACTGACTAAATACATACTGTAACTAGGCTACAGCACACTAACTAAATACACACTGTAACTAGGCTACAGCAGACTGACTAAATACATACTGTAACTAGGCTACAGCACAATAACTAAATACACACTGTAACTAGGCTACAGCAGACTGACTAAATACATACTGTAACTAGGCTACAGCACAATAACTAAATACATACTGTAACTAGGCTACAGCACAATAACTAAATACACACTGTAACTAGGCTACAGCACACTAACTAAATACATACTGTAACTAGGCTAGGGTGCCACTACATAGGGAACAGGGTGTCAATACATAGGGAACAGGGTGCCACTACTGAGGGGAACAGGTAGCCACTACATAGGGAACAGGGTGCCACTACATAGGGAACAGAGGGCCAATACATAGGGAACAGGGTGCCACTACATCAGGAACAGGTTGCCACTACATAGGGAACAGGTTGCCACTACATAGGGAACAGGGTGCCACTACATAGGGAACAGGATGCCACTACATAGGGAACAGGGTGCCACTACATAGGGAACAGAGGGCCACTGCATAGGGAACAGAGGGCCACTACATAGGGAACAGAGGGCCACTACATAGGGAACAGAGTGCCACTACATAGGGAACAGAGGGCCACTACATAGGGAACAGAGGGCCACTACATAGGGAACAGAGGGCCACTACATAGGGAACAGAGGGCCACTACATAGGGAACAGAGGGCCACTACATAGGGAACAGGGTGCCACTACATAGGGAACAGACGGCCAATACATGGGGAACAGGGTGCCACTAGATAGGGAACAGAGGCCCAATACATAGGGAATAGGGTGCCATTCGGGATGCTAACCTTGACTGTGGTGCGGGGCTGCCTGGCTTTTAAAATACTATGAATTGGTGCAATCACTCAGCATAATGAGTTCACAGCATTATGAGTTCACAGCCGATTCAGAGAGGCTGTGAAAATCCCCTCCCTACCCCCCACCAGACAGTCAAAAGGGCAAGGATATGCCGTGTAATTCCACCAAGCTGCCACATGAGCATTGTGCCTGGTGATCCTGGCGGTTGATATCCTGGGTAACGAGAGAAGACAGATACAACTCCTGCCACTGCCGGCTCGACGTTTCTCTACGGCCCGAACATTTTACAACAGATGTGCAAAAACATCAGACACAATGGTTGAGAGAAAACAGAGATTTGTTTCCACTTTACACCACCATTGTACGGTGTCTCCACTCCATACATACATTCATACATACATACATTTACACACATACATACATATATATACATACATACATACATACATACACACACATACCTACATACATACACACACACATTTACACACATACATACATACATACACACACACATTTACACACATACATTTACACACATACATACATACATACATACATACATACATACATACATACATACATACATTTACACACACACACACACACACACACACACACACACACACACACACACACACACACACACACACACACACACACACACACACACACACACACACACACATAGTTCCCTACCGCCCACTCCCTGCCATCCACCCACTCCTGTACTCAGACAGGGACAGATGGGTGAGGGATTGGGAGGGGGGTGGTGGACAGATGGGGGAGAGAGGGCTGATTGTCATGGTAATGGAGCTGACCCTTTAAACAGTGAAGGGTGTTCTTACCGTCTCGTGTCATCAGCTTGACTTTTATTTATGTCTAACAGACCGACCCACATGTGGTGTACCTGCATGGTCTGTTTATCACTCTGTCTCCATGGCTACCTGCGCTACTGGCCCAGAGGGGTCCTAGGGGTTGGGTCTCTCTCTCTCTCTCTCTCTCTCTCTCTCTCTCTCTCTCTCTCTCTCCTCTAACTCATAATGCTGATTACTTGATTGTTGGAGTCACTTTAAACAAGAGCAGATGCTTTCTTCAGAGAGAAGTCACTGTAAATTCACATCTTAGATTAAAAATAACACTTGACTCCTAATGGAGCATCGGTAATATCACATTCATTCAACGCCAGACAACAGCTCCACAATGATACCAAAACCTACAGCTTCCTACACCAGACAACAGCTCCACGATGACACCAAAAGGTCACTAAGCGAAGATGACAGTGTTTGACTGACATCCCTGTCTGCCAAGCAGCCACTCGAGTCTCCTGTGATAGAGATTAAGGCATTATGGGTTATAAAGTGTGTTGCCTTATGGGAAAGAAAAATATTGTTTTACTTCACACACACACACCACACTGTACATAGCTATTGCTAGTCAATCCATATTTCAACCTTTAAAACCAGACTACTTCAATATATCTGGGCTCTGCATCATCGATAGCTTCGAAGTGCCTTACTACCTTCTCACCAACAAAGCACACTGACTGACTTCTCGGCAGAGCCTAAATCCCAGCTCTGTGTGGCAGACGGGTCTCTACTGACGGCCAGTGGTGTGTGGCGGTGTGGGGTGAGGTAGCAGTGGGCTGAGCAGACAGGCAGACAGACAGGCAGTCAGCACCTTGAGAAAACATATACTAAAAATGTGGAAATCACAATCAATACCCCATCATTAACACAATGGAAAAATCGAATGATTTATTATTTATATATTGAAATTGCGTGAGAGAAACCAAATGGTGCAGATTGAGGCCATGTGAGAGAGAGAGAGAGAGAGAGAGAGAGAGAGAGGAGGTTAGAGGGGAAAAGAGAGAGAGAGAGAGAGAGAGAGAGACAGTCAAGACTCAGACTGTTTTAACACTCTTGGTTTGACCACCAGACAACGAATCAGCTGAACATAACAGTGGAAGGGAGGACAGTAGACCCAACTGTGGTTTGTGACTACTATGAGTTCCCATTGTAGTAATGCCATTACAGATGTTTTTGTAAATACAAGTTTTAATCACTTAATAATTAATAAACAAAATGTATTAGTATTAGTAAAATCCCTATAAATATTTGGTAGGTCTATCATTACTTGTTAGACCTCCTTCTGTGGATTTCCATTATCCTCCCTCCTCAAATATGTTAAACATACTGTATGTCAGAAGGCTCAAGGCAATATTTCTTAAACTTACAGAAAGTAAACAATTTATCCCAAACTAAATTTAAGTGTTGATATTAGTTGGCAGGAAGGAGTCTTTAATTCAATATTATTGTGTTTATATGTATTTCTAATACCTGCTATAACATTTGGTCAGTAGATGTTTTCTAAGACTCCTTTTCCTTCCGTTGGACCAGAAATCTAAGACATTATTTATGCCTACTTTTTAAGATGGAAAATGGTTGAACAATATCTCTGAAACATTTTTTCATTTTTTCCGTACATTTTTTTTGGTTTTTTGTCAAACAATTGTACAGACTAATAGACTTGTAGTATGTTATTGTATTTTGTTTATTGGGATCCTCATGGGGATCATTGGGGTCCAAAAACGATGAAGTTGTATCCAGGTATATTTGACATCTCTTCACAGGACAATGGGATAGCGGCGGTAGCAGCGGATGGACTTTTTGGTTTTCCTGGGGAAAAAGTTATCTGGATCAATGATCTTTACATGTTGGAAATGCCCTCAACCGATATTCATTTAGTCAGTTCTATGGTGCTACTTTTAATTTAAGCAGTCCGAGTCCTAGCTTGCCAAGTCCCTTGAAACAGAAGGGACAATACCTTGCCAGTCCCTGAAACAGAAGGGACAATAGCTTGCCAGTCCCTGAAACAGAAGGGACAATAGCTTGCCAATCTCTGTTATTAAACACGCTGGTCTAGCTAGCTAACACAAGCCAAGGATGTTAATGGAGACATTTACGTCATTTAAGTTAATGCCCCCATCTCCATCCTCTCCTCTCCACCACAGTACACCTCTTCTTCTCATAACGTCATAACGTCAGCCCTGCAGCCATTCTCCTGGGTAGTGTATTTAAAGCAGCCATTCTCCTGGGTAGTGTATTTAAAGCGGCCATTCTCCTGGGTAGTGTATTTAAAGCAGCCATTCTCCTGGGTAGTGTATGTAATGCAGCCATTCTCCTGGGTAGTGTATTTAAAGCAGCCATTCTCCTGGGTAGTGTATTTAAAGCAGCTATTCTCCTGGGTAGTGTATTTAAAGCGGCCATTCTCCTGGGTAGTGTATTTAAAGCAGCCATTCTCCTGGGTAGTGTATGTAATGCAGCCATTCTCCTGGGTAGTGTATTTAAAGCAGCCATTCTCCTGGGTAGTGTATTTAAAGCAGCCATTCTCCTGGGTAGTGTATTTAAAGCAGCCATTCTCCTGGGTAGTGTATTTAAAGCAGCCATTCTCCTGGGTAGTGTATTTAAAGCAGCCATTCTCCTGGGTAGTGTATTTAAAGCAGCCATTCTCCTGGGTAGTGTATTTAAAGCAGCCATTCTCCTGGGTAGTGTATTTAAAGCAGCCATTCTCCTGGGTAGTGTATTTAAAGCAGCCATTCTCCTGGGTAGTGTATGTAATGCAGCCATTCTCCTGGGTAGTGTATTTAAAGCAGCCATTCTCCTGGGTAGTGTATTTAAAGCAGCCATTCTCCTGGGTAGTGTATTTAAAGCAGCTATTCTCCTGGGTAGTGTATTTAAAGCAGCCATTCTCCTGGGTAGTGTATTTAAAGCAGCCATTCTCCTGGGTAGTGTATTTAAAGCAGCCATTCTCCTGGGTAGTGTATTTAAAGCAGCCATTCTCCTGGGTAGTGTATTTAAAGCAGCCATTCTCCTGGGTAGTGTATTTAAAGCAGCCATTCTCCTGGGTAGTGTATTTAAAGCAGCCATTCTCCTGGGTAGTGTATTTAAAGCAGCCATTCTCCTGGGTGGTGTTTTTAAAGCAGCCATTCTCCTGGGTAGTGTATTTAAAGCAGCTATTCTCCTGGGTAGTGTATTTAAAGCCCTCAAAGTCTTACATTCCAAATCCCACCCTATTCCCTTTATAGTGCACTACTTTTGACCAGAGCCCATAGAGAATAGGGTGCCCTTTGGAACGCAGCCTTGGCGTTCATCGCTCATTAATGACTAAGTCTTGACTATTGGCTATCTGCAGAGAGAAGCCAATAAGCTATTCAGCCAGCCAAGCCCATGTGCAATCCCACCTGCTGAAATCAATGACACTATAATCTCCATCACCAGCAGGGGTACATCACCAATGAGCCGTCACAAGAGTCTGGATGGCAATCTCCATGTCTCTTTCACCGTCACTGTCTCTCTAGCTAGCAAGTCAAACACACACACACAGACTTGGACAAACATCACAAGTGCAAAACAAATAAATAGCTACATCTTTGGAACCCTCAGTGCTGAGTAGTTCAGAACATTGGAACCCTTAGTGCTGAGTAGTTCAGAACATTGGAACCCTTAGTGCTGAGTAGTTCAGAACATTGGAACCCTTAGTGCTGAGGAGTTCAGAACATTGGAACCCTTAGTGCTGAGGAGTTCAGAACATTGGAACCCTTAGTGCTGAGGAGTTCAGAACATTGGAACCCTTAGTGCTGAGTAGTTCAGAACATTGGAACCCTCAGTGCTGAGTAGTTCAGAACATGAGAACCCTTAGTGCTGAGGAGTTCAGAACATTGGAACCCTTAGTGCTGAGGAGTTCAGAACATTGGAACCCTTAGTGCTGAGTAGTTCAGAACATTGGAACCCTCAGTGCTGAGTAGTTCAGAACATTGGTACCCTCAGTGCTGAGTAGTTCAGAACATTGGAACCCTCAGTGCTGAGTAGTTCAGAACATTGGAACCCTTAGTGCTGAGTTCAGAACATTGGAACCCTTAGTGCTGAGTTCAGAACATTGGAACTCTTAGTGCTGAGTAGTTCAGAACATTGGAACCCTTAGTGCTGAGTAGTTCAGAACATTGGAACCCTTAGTGCTGAGGAGTTCAGAACATTGGAACCCTTAGTGCTGAGTAGTTCAGAACATTGGAACCCTTAGTGCTGAGTAGTTCAGAACATTGGAACCCTCAGTGCTGAGTAGTTCAGAACATTGGAACCCTTAGTGCTGAGTAGTTCAGAACATTGGAACCCTTAGTGCTGAGGAGTTCAGAACATTGGAACCCTCAGTGCTGAGTAGTTCAGAACATTGGAACCCTTAGTGCTGAGGAGTTCAGAACATTGGAACCCTTAGTGCTGAGGAGTTCAGAACATTGGAACCCTTAGTGCTGAGTAGTTCAGAACATTGGAACCCTCAGTGCTGAGGAATTCAGAACATTGGAACCCTTAGTGCTGAGTAGTTCAGAACATTGGAACCCTGAATAGTTCAGAACATTGGAACCCTTAGTGCTGAGTAGTTCAGAACATTGGAACCCTTAGTGCTGAGTAGTTCAGAATATTGTCCATTGCCTAAACCTGGAATAGCTGGTGGTATTTTAAATACATTTTTCACTGACAAGACACACACAGCTCCATTTAATATCGATCCTATTATTATACGGCTCCCAGATTGAGCCTCTGAACAGCATGTCTTCCTCCTCTCTCCTCTTCCTCCTGGCAGTAGAATACAGCATGTCTTCCTCCTCTCTCCTCTTCCTCCTGGCAGTAGAATACAGCATGTCTTCCTCATCTCTCCTCTTCCTCCTGGCAGTAGAATACAGCATGTCTTCCTCCTCTCTCCTCTTCCTCCTGGCAGTAGAATACAGCATGTCTTCCTCCTCTCTCCTCTTCCTCCTGGCAGTAGAATACAGCATGTCTTCCTCCTATCATTGGCTGTAAAATACATCTCTATCATTACACAATTGTGCGCCGCCCTATGGGACTCCCAATCACGGCCGGTTGTGACACAGTCCGGAATCGAACCAGGCTCTGTAGTGACGCCTCTAGCACTGAGATGCAGTGCCTTAGACCAAGCTCTGAGTATAGACTGCAACACAACACAAGCACTTGGAGAATACACTACACATATCTATGTTGGTGATCTATACAATCTCGCACACACACACACACAATACAATCAGATCCCAGAAGGCCCTTGTTGTAGTCTCCGCAATACGCTGGAAGCATGGTGAAGAACGTTAGCTATGTGTGCTTAATACTGTGTGAGGGAATGTTCTGTGTGCTTTAATGAGGCACATACAGTGGGGAAAAAAAGTATTTAGTCAGCCACCAATTGTGCAAGTTCTCTCACTTAAAAAGATGAGAGAGGCCTGTAATTTTCATCATAGGTACACTTCAACTATGACAGACAAAATGAGAAAAAGAAATCCAGAAAATCACATTGTAGGATCTTTTATGAATTTATTTGCAAATTATGGTGGAAAATAAGTATTTGGTCAATAACAAAAGTTTATCTCAATACTTTGTTATATACCCTTTGTTGGCAATGACAGAGGTCAAATGTTTTCTGTAAGTCTTCACAAGGTTTTCACACACTGTTGCTGGTATTTTGGCTCATTCCTCCATGCAGATCTCCTCTAGAGCAGTGATGTTTTGGGGCTGTCGCTGGGCAACACGGACTTTCAACTCCCTCCAAAGATTTTCTATGGGGTTGAGATCTGGAGACTGGCTAGGCCACTCCAGGACCTTGAAATGCTTCTACGAAGCCACTCCTTCGTTGTTCGGGCGGTGTGTTTGGGATCATTGTCATGCTGAAAGACCCAGCCACGTTTCATCTTCAATGCCCTTGCTGATGGAAGGAGGTTTTCACTCAAAATCTCACGATACATGGCCCCATTCATTCTTTCCTTTACACGGATCAGTCGTCCTGGTCCCTTTGCAGAAAAACAGCCCCAAAGCATGATGTTTCCACCCCCATGCTTCACAGTAGGTATGGTGTTCTTTGGATGCAACTCAGCATTCTTTGTCCTCCAAACACTTGACGAGTTGAGTTTTTACCAAAAAGTTATATTTTGGTTTCATCTGACCATATGACATTCTCCCAATCCTCATCTGGATCATCCAAATGCTCTCTAGCAAACTTCAGACGGGCCTGAACATGTAATTGCTTAAGCAGGGGGACACGTCTGGCACTGCAGGATCCCTGGCGGCGTAGTGTGTTACTGATGGTAGGCTTTGTTACTTTGGTCCCAGCTCTCTGCAGGTCATTCACTAGGTCCCCCCGTGTGGTTCTGGGATTTTTGCTCACCGTTCTTGTGATCATTTTGACCCCACGGGGTGAGATCTTGCGTGGAGCCCCAGATCGAGGAAGATTATCAGTGGTCTTGTATGTCTTCCATTTCCTAATAATTGCTCCCACAGTTGATTTCTTCAAACCAAGCTGCTTACCTATTGCAGATTCAGTCTTCCCAACCTGGTGCAGGTCTACAATTTTGTTTCTGGTGTCCTTTGACAGCTCTTTGGTCTTGGCCATAGTGGAGTTTGGAGTGTGACTGTTTGAGGTTGTGGACAGGTGTCTTTTATACTGATAACAAGTTCAAACAGGTGCCATTAATACAGGTAACGAGTGGAGGACAGAGGAGCCTCTTAAAGAAGAAGTTACAGGTCTGTGAGAGCCAGAAATCTTGCTTGTTTGTATGTGACCAAATACTTATTTTTCACCATAATTTTCAAATAAATTCATAAAAAATCCTACAATGTGATTTTCTGGATTTTTTTTCCTCATTTTGTCTGTCATAGTTGAAGTGTACCTATGATGAAAATTACAGGCCTCTCTCATCTTTTTAAGTGAGAGAACTTGCACAATTGGTGGCTGACTAAATACTTTTTTTCCCCACTGTACGTTCAGTGAAATAATAGGCTTACCACTGAAGACACGTCATTGAAGTTTGGGACGCATTGCTTCAGTTGTTATGGCTGATTTGAAATGCAACGCAGCCTGCACGCTTTTAGGAGACGAATGAGAAAACACGGCTTTGTCCCAAATGGCACCCTATTCCCTATATAGTGCACAACTTTCACCCTATTCCATAAGTAGTGCACTATTAGAGAATAGAGTTCAATTTGGGATGGGCCCTGCAGTAAGGAAAAAACAAGCAGGACTGAAATGAGGCACAAATCAAGAGAAATAAACAGCTGGATGTCTATGGAGGACTGACTGTTAGCTGGTGAATTGGTTCAAATACATTTTATTTTAAGTTAACATTGGTTTTAGATATTACGGGGATTCGACCTCTTTCCAACACTACTGTATACATCTCTGTGTTCCTGGTTGCCTTGTCCCACATAACACCCTTTCCCCTATATAGTGGGAATCTGGAATATCGTGCCATTTGTGGACGTATGTATTCTCTAGTGCTACTGAGTGAATTTACAAGCCAGAAACTTCTAGTAGGACTAAAGCAAACATTGTGGTGATAAAGCCCCTGCGGGGATCCTGGCCTCGGCTGGCTGTTCACAAAGTGCTATTATATGTGAGTCTACAAGCCTACAACATCGTAATAAAGCGATACTGTATGTTTCTGAGTGAGTCTACAAGCCAACAACCTGGAGTAGAACTCATTCCCAGTGACACACACCAGCCTTTAAGTTCCATCTGCTTAACTCAAACTCAGAGACTGCTCCAGGAAACACACTCAGAGACGACTGCTCTAGGAAACACACTCAGAGACTGCTCCAGGAAATACACTCAGAGACTGTTCCAGGAAACACACTCAGAGACTGCTGCAGGAAACACACTCAGAGACTGCTCCAGGAAACACACTCAGAGACTGCTCCAGGAAATACACTCAGAGACTGCTCCAGGAAATACACTCAGAGACTGCACCAGGAAACACACTCAGAGACTGCTCCAGGAAACACACTCAGAGACTGCACCAGGAAACACACTCAGAGACTGCTCCAGGAAATACACTCAGAGACTGCTCCAGGAAACACACTCAGAGACGACTGCTCTAGGAAACACACTCAGAGACTGCTCCAGGAAATACACTCAGAGACTGCACCAGGAAACACACTCAGAGACTGCTCCTGGAAATACACTCAGAGACTGTTCCAGGAAACACACTCAGAGACTGCTCTAGGAAACACACTCAGAGACTGCTCCAGGAAATACACTCAGAGACTGTTCCAGGAAACACACTCAGAGACTGCTGCAGGAAACACACTCAGAGACTGCTCCAGGAAACACACTCAGAGACTGCTCCAGGAAATACACTCAGAGACTGCTCCAGGAAATACACTCAGAGACTGCACCAGGAAACACACTCAGAGACTGCTCCAGGAAACACACTCAGAGACTGCACCAGGAAACACACTCAGAGACTGCTCCAGGAAATACACTCAGAGACTGCTCCAGGAAATACACTCAGAGACTGCTCCAGGAAATACACTCAGAGACTGCTCCAGGAAACACACTCAGAGACTGCTCCAGGAAACACACTCAGAGACTGCTCTAGGAAACACACTCAGAGACTGCTCCAGGAAACACACTCAGAGACTGCTGCAGGAAACACACTCAGAGACTGCTCCAGGAAACACACTCAGAGACTGCTCCAGGAAATACACTCAGAGACTGCTCCAGGAAACACACTCAGAGACTGCACCAGGAAACACACTCAGAGACTGCTCCAGGAAATACACTCAGAGACTGCTCCAGGAAACACACTCAGAGACTGCTCCAGGAAACACACTCAGAGACTGCTCCAGGAAACACAGTATCCTGTAGGTAAAGACGGAATGTCTGGACATTTGGGCTACTAAAATGTCTGTTTTTCAAGTCTACAGAGGTTTAAGAGTTATCTTCTCATTCAGGAAAACTTACATTGGCTATGTTTAGACTGGCAGCACAATTCAAATATTTTTTCCCAACTAATTAGAATTGTATGTGATATGATAGACTTTATTGCCCCAGAGGGTACATTTGACTTGGACAACAGAGAGTGCTGCTGCTTCCACATAGACACTGTACATCAATACATTGAGAATAACATTCCATCGTATACCCACACAAAAAAGTTAATTAGTTCATGACAGGCAAGGCTGTGACTAGGTGGCAGTTCCACATGGTGTAGGCCTTCTAGAGCTGTTCTGACCAATTAGATCACATCTGATTTGAAAAGATCTGACGTGATTGGTCAAAAGACAAATGAGTGGAAAAAAAGATTAGAAATGGGCTGCCTGTCTAAAAGCAGCCATAGTAGCTTAAAAACAAATACATATTTTCAAGGTAGGCCACTGCTATGTATATATTCCGTAAGTTGGATGTGTTTTTAATATATATATATCTACAGCATCTCAACATAGGCTTACCATCTGTTCATTGTTATAGAACACATTCATTATCATATAGTTTATTCCTTATGGAACATCATTCATTATCATATAGTTTATTCCTTATGGAACATCATTCATTATCATATAGTTTATTCCTTATGGAACATCATTTATTATCATATAGTTTA
This sequence comes from Brachymystax lenok tsinlingensis, assembly GCA_030435695.1. Taxonomy (NCBI): domain Eukaryota; kingdom Metazoa; phylum Chordata; class Actinopteri; order Salmoniformes; family Salmonidae; genus Brachymystax; species Brachymystax lenok. The sequence continues at coordinate 43,655,277 of CM059815.1, forward strand.
TTCCTTAAGTAACATCATTCATTATCATATAGTTTATTCCTTATGGAACATCATTCATTATCATATAGTTTATTCCTTAAGTAACATCATTCATTATCATATAGTTTATTCCTTATGGAACATCATTCATTATCATATAGTTTATTCCTTATGTAACACTATTCATTATCATATAGTTTATTCCTTATGGAACATCATTCATTATCATATAGTTTATTCCTTATGGAACATCATTCATTATCATATAGTTTATTCCTTATGGGACATCATTCATTATCATATAGTTTATTCCTTATGGAACATCATTCATTATCATATAGTTTATTCCTTATGGGACATCATTCATTATCATATAGTTTATTCCTTATGGAACATCATTCATTATCATATAGTTTATTCCTTATGGAACATCATTCATTATCATATAGTTTATTCCTTAAGTAACATCATTCATTATCATATAGTTTATTCCTTAAGTAACATCATTCATTATCATATAGTTTATTCCTTATGGAACATCATTCATTATCATATAGTTTATTCCTTAAGTAACATAATTCATTATCATATAGTTTATTCCTTATGTAACATCATTCATTATCATATAGTTTATTCCTTATGTAACACTATTCATTATCATATAGTTTATTCCTTATGGAACATCATTCATTATCATATAGTTTATTCCTTATGGAACATCATTCATTATCATATAGTTTATTCCTTATGGAACATCATTCATTATCATATAGTTTATTCCTTATGGAACATCATTCATTATCATATAGTTTATTCCTTATGTAACACTATTCATTATCATATAGTTTATTCCTTATGTAACACTATTCATTATCATATAGTTTATTCCTTATGTAACACTATTCATTATCATATAGTTTATTCCTTATGGAACAATATTCATTATCATATAGTTTATTCCTAATGGAACACTATTCATTATCATATAGTTTATTCCTTATGGAACATCATTCATTATCATATAGTTTATTCCTTATGGAACATCATTCATTATCATATAGTTTATTCCTTAAGTAACATCATTCATTATCATATAGTTTATTCCTTATGGAACATCATTCATTATCATATAGTTTATTCCTTAAGTAACATCATTCATTATCATATAGTTTATTCCTTATGGAACATCATTCATTATCATATAGTTTATTCCTTATGTAACACTATTCATTATCATATAGTTTATTCCTTATGGAACATCATTCATTATCATATAGTTTATTCCTTATGGAACATCATTCATTATCATATAGTTTATTCCTTATGGGACATCATTCATTATCATATAGTTTATTCCTTATGGAACATCATTCATTATCATATAGTTTATTCCTTATGGGACATCATTCATTATCATATAGTTTATTCCTTATGGAACATCATTCATTATCATATAGTTTATTCCTTATGGAACATCATTCATTATCATATAGTTTATTCCTTATGTAACACTATTCATTATCATATAGTTTATTCCTTATGGAACATCATTCATTATCATATAGTTTATTCCTGATGTAACACTATTCATTATCATATAGTTTATTCCTAATGGAACACTATTCATTATCATATAGTTTATTCCTTATGGAACATCATTCATTATCATATAGTTTATTCCTTATGGAACATCATTCATTATCATATAGTTTATTCCTTAAGTAACATCATTCATTATCATATAGTTTATTCCTTATGGAACATCATTCATTATCATATAGTTTATTCCTTAAGTAACATCATTCATTATCATATAGTTTATTCCTTATGGAACATCATTCATTATCATATAGTTTATTCCTTATGTAACACTATTCATTATCATATAGTTTATTCCTTATGGAACATCATTCATTATCATATAGTTTATTCCTTATGGAACATCATTCATTATCATATAGTTTATTCCTTATGGGACATCATTCATTATCATATAGTTTATTCCTTATGGAACATCATTCATTATCATATAGTTTATTCCTTATGGGACATCATTCATTATCATATAGTTTATTCCTTATGGAACATCATTCATTATCATATAGTTTATTCCTTATGGAACATCATTCATTATCATATAGTTTATTCCTTAAGTAACATCATTCATTATCATATAGTTTATTCCTTAAGTAACATCATTCATTATCATATAGTTTATTCCTTAAGTAACATCATTCATTATCATATAGTTTATTCCTTATGGAACATCATTCATTATCATATAGTTTATTCCTTAAGTAACATAATTCATTATCATATAGTTTATTCCTTATGTAACATCATTCATTATCATATAGTTTATTCCTTATGTAACACTATTCATTATCATATAGTTTATTCCTTATGGAACATCATTCATTATCATATAGTTTATTCCTTATGGAACATCATTCATTATCATATAGTTTATTCCTTATGGAACATCATTCATTATCATATAGTTTATTCCTTATGGAACATCATTCATTATCATATAGTTTATTCCTTATGTAACACTATTCATTATCATATAGTTTATTCCTTATGTAACACTATTCATTATCATATAGTTTATTCCTTATGTAACATCATTAATTATCATATAGTTTATTCCTTATGGAACATCATTCATTATCATATAGTTTATTCCTTATGTAACACTATTCATTATCATATAGTTTATTCCTTATGGAACATCATTCATTATCATATAGTTTATTCCTGATGTAACACTATTCATTATCATATAGTTTATTCCTTATATAACACTATTCATTACCATATAGTTTATTCCTTATGTAACACTATTCATTATCATATAGTTTATTCCTTATGTAACACTATTCATTATCATATAGTTTATTCCTTATGGAACACTATTCATTATCATATAGTTTATTCCTTATGGAACACTATTCATTATCATATAGTTTATTCCTTATGGAACTCCATTCATTATCATATAGTTTATTCCTTATGGAAAATCATTCATTATCATATAGTTTATTCCTTATGGAACATCATTCATTATCATATAGTTTATTCCTTATGGGACATCATTCATTATCATATAGTTTATTCCTTATGGAACATCATTCATTATCATATAGTTTATTCCTTAAGTAACATCATTCATTATCATATAGTTTATTCCTTAAGTAACATCATTCATTATCATATAGTTTATTCCTTATGGAACATCATTCATTATCATATAGTTTATTCCTTAAGTAACATAATTCATTATCATATAGTTTATTCCTTATGTAACATCATTCATTATCATATAGTTTATTCCTTATGTAACACTATTCATTATCATATAGTTTATTCCTTATGGAACATCATTCATTATCATATAGTTTATTCCTTATGGAACATCATTCATTATCATATAGTTTATTCCTTATGGAACATCATTCATTATCATATAGTTTATTCCTTATGGAACATCATTCATTATCATATAGTTTATTCCTTATGTAACACTATTCATTATCATATAGTTTATTCCTTATGTAACACTATTCATTATCATATAGTTTATTCCTTATGTAACATCATTAATTATCATATAGTTTATTCCTTATGGAACATCATTCATTATCATATAGTTTATTCCTTATGTAACACTATTCATTATCATATAGTTTATTCCTTATGGAACATCATTCATTATCATATAGTTTATTCCTGATGTAACACTATTCATTATCATATAGTTTATTCCTTATATAACACTATTCATTACCATATAGTTTATTCCTTATGTAACACTATTCATTATCATATAGTTTATTCCTTATGTAACACTATTCATTATCATATAGTTTATTCCTTATGGAACACTATTCATTATCATATAGTTTATTCCTTATGGAACACTATTCATTATCATATAGTTTATTCCTTATGGAACTCCATTCATTATCATATAGTTTATTCCTTATGGAACATCATTCATTATCATATAGTTTATTCCTTATGGAACATCATTCATTATCATATAGTTTATTCCTTATGGGACATCATTCATTATCATATAGTTTATTCCTTATGGAACATCATTCATTATCATATAGTTTATTCCTTAAGTAACATCATTCATTATCATATAGTTTATTCCTTATGGAACATCATTCATTATCATATAGTTTATTCCTTATGTAACACTATTCATTATCATATAGTTTATTCCTTATGGAACATCATTCATTATCATATAGTTTATTCCTTATGGAACATCATTCATTATCATATAGTTTATTCCTTATGGGACATCATTCATTATCATATAGTTTATTCCTTATGGGACATCATTCATTATCATATAGTTTATTCCTTATGGAACATCATTCATTATCATATAGTTTATTCCTTATGGAACATCATTCATTATCATATAGTTTATTCCTTAAGTAACATAATTCATTATCATATAGTTTATTCCTTATGTAACATCATTCATTATCATATAGTTTATTCCTTATGTAACACTATTCATTATCATATAGTTTATTCCTTATGGAACATCATTCATTATCATATAGTTTATTCCTTATGGAACATCATTCATTATCATATAGTTTATTCCTTATGGAACATCATTCATTATCATATAGTTTATTCCTTATGGAACATCATTCATTATCATATAGTTTATTCCTTATGTAACACTATTCATTATCATATAGTTTATTCCTTATGTAACACTATTCATTATCATATAGTTTATTCCTTATGTAACACTATTCATTATCATATAGTTTATTCCTTATGGAACAATATTCATTATCATATAGTTTATTCCTAATGGAACACTATTCATTATCATATAGTTTATTCCTTATGGAACATCATTCATTATCATATAGTTTATTCCTTATGGAACATCATTCATTATCATATAGTTTATTCCTTATGTAACACTATTCATTATCATATAGTTTATTCCTTATGGAACATCATTCATTATCATATAGTTTATTCCTGATGTAACACTATTCATTATCATATAGTTTATTCCTAATGGAACACTATTCATTATCATATAGTTTATTCCTTATGGAACATCATTCATTATCATATAGTTTATTCCTTATGGAACATCATTCATTATCATATAGTTTATTCCTTAAGTAACATCATTCATTATCATATAGTTTATTCCTTATGGAACATCATTCATTATCATATAGTTTATTCCTTAAGTAACATCATTCATTATCATATAGTTTATTCCTTATGTAACACTATTCATTATCATATAGTTTATTCCTTATGTAACACTATTCATTATCATATAGTTTATTCCTTTAGGAACATCATTCATTATCATATAGTTTATTCCTTATGGAACATCATTCATTATCATATAGTTTATTCCTTATGGGACATCATTCATTATCATATAGTTTATTCCTTATGGAACATCATTCATTATCATATAGTTTATTCCTTATGGGACATCATTCATTATCATATAGTTTATTCCTTATGGAACATCATTCATTATCATATAGTTTATTCCTTATGGAACATCATTCATTATCATATAGTTTATTCCTTAAGTAACATCATTCATTATCATATAGTTTATTCCTTATGTAACACTATTCATTATCATATAGTTTATTCCTTATGTAACACTATTCATTATCATATAGTTTATTCCTTATGTAACACTATTCATTATCATATAGTTTATTCCTTATGGAACAATATTCATTATCATATAGTTTATTCCTAATGGAACACTATTCATTATCATATAGTTTATTCCTTATGGAACATTATTCATTATCATATAGTTTATTCCTTATGGAACATCACTCATTATCATATAGTTTATTCCTTATGTAACACTATTCATTATCATATAGTTTATTCCTTATGGAACATCATTCATTATCATATAGTTTATTCCTGATGTAACACTATTCATTATCATATAGTTTATTCCTTATATAACACTATTCATTACCATATAGTTTATTCCTTATGTAACACTATTCATTATCATATAGTTTATTCCTTATGTAACACTATTCATTATCATATAGTTTATTCCTTATGGAACACTATTCATTATCATATAGTTTATTCCTTATGGAACACTATTCATTATCATATAGTTTATTCCTTATGGAACTCCATTCATTATCATATAGTTTATTCCTAATGGAACACTATTCATTATCATATAGTTTATTCCTTATGGAACATCATTCATTATCATATAGTTTATTCTTTATGGAACATCATTCATTATCATATAGTTTATTCCTTATGTAACACTATTCATTATCATATAGTTTATTCCTTATGTAACACTATTCATTATCATATAGTTTATTCCTTATGGAACATCATTCATTATCATATAGTTTATTCCTGATGTAACACTATTCATTATCATATAGTTTATTCCTTATATAACACTATTCATTACCATATAGTTTATTCCTTATGTAACACTATTCATTATCATATAGTTTATTCCTTATGTAACACTATTCATTATCATATAGTTTATTCCTTATGGAACACTATTCATTATCATATAGTTTATTCCTTATGGAACACTATTCATTATCATATAGTTTATTCCTTATTGAACACCATTCATTATCATATAGTTTATTCCTTATGGAACACGATTCATTATCATATAGTTTATTCCTTATGGAACACTATTCATTATCATATAGTTTATTCCTTATGGAACATCATTCATTATCATATAGTTTATTCCTTATGTAACACTATTCATTATCATATACTTTATTCCTTACGGAACATCATGGATGAAAAACTGTCACAGCACGGCACATCACTCAGTGAAGTGAACTAGTTTTGAATAGCACATCAGGAGAAGTTTATTTCCCAGTGCGAAAAACTTCCCCTGTCGTATCCAATTAGCCTGTGTACTTTATGAAGACTGCCCCTAATTGGATATGAATCATAAAGACAACATACACTATGGCCACATAATGCCATCCCCACTAATGCTGTTGATGATGTGTCACTCAAATGTTGATTCAAGCCTTGAGACCTATTTTGACAACTGCCAAACAACATTCTCCAAAATCAAGGACAGAATTGTGCGCTCACTGTTCACGCACTCCAGGCAACACTAGACATACAACCTGTTTCCTGCTGTTCTGGACTCTGATTAGCTGGGATGTTTTCTACGTGTTTCCTGCTGTTCTGGACTCTGATTAGCTGGGATGTAAGAACACATGTACAGTGAGGGGAAAAAAGTATTTGATCCCCTGCTGATTTTGTACGTTTGCCCACTGACAAAGAAATGATCAGTCTATAATTTTAATGGTAGGTTTATTTGAACAGCAAGAGACGGAATAACAACAAAAAAATCAAGAAAAACGCATGTGAAAAATGTTATAAATTGATTTGCGTTTTAATGAGGGAAATAAGTATTTGACCCCCTCTCAATCAGAAAGATTTCTGGCTCCCAGGTGTCTTTTATACAGGTAACGAGCTGAGATTAGGAGCACACTCTTAAAGGGAGTGCTCCTAACCTCAGCTTGTTACCTGTATAAAAGACACCTGTCCACAGAAGCAATCAATCAATCAGATTCCAGATTCCAAATGCTGCCTATGACCCCAAGAACACCATCCCCACCATCAAACATAGAGGTGGAAACATTATGCTTTGGGGGTGTTTTTCTGCTAAGGGGACAAGACAACTTCACCGCATCAAAGGGACGATGGACGGGGTCATGTACCGTCAAATCTTGTTTGAGAACCTCCTTCCCTCAGCCAGGGCATTGAAAATGGGTCGTGGATGGGTATTTCAGCATGACAATGACCCAAAACATACGGCCAAGGCAACAAAGGAGTGGCTCAAGAAGAAGCACATTAAGGTCCTGGAGTGGCCTAGCCAGTCTCCAGACCTTAATCCCATAGAAAATCTGTGGAGGGAGCTGAAGGTTCTAGTTTCCAAACGTCAGCCTCGAAACCTTAATGACTTTGAGAAGATCTGCAAAGAGGAGTGGGACAAAATCCCTCTTGAGATGTGTGCAAACCTGGTGGCCAACTACAAGAAACGTCTGACCTCTGTGGGTTCTGCCACCAAGTGCTAAGTCATGTTTTGCAGAGGGGTCAAATACTTATTTCGCTCATTAAAATGCAAATTAATTTATAACATTTTTCACATGCGTTTTTCTGGATTTTTTTGTTGTTATTCTGTCCCGCACTGTTCAAATAAATCTACCATTAAAATTCTAGACTGATCATTTCTTTGTCAGTGGGCAAACGTACAAAATCAGCAGGGGATCAAATACTTTTTTCTCTCACTGTACATATGGGTCTGAACGGAGGAACATGATGTCATACCAGCATCATGCACATCTACAATAACTACTTATATAAGGTGAAGAAGTCTATGTTTGGATCATCTGGCTGACATATATTGTAGCCGTTAATCGACCAATTTGATAATAACTACGTTCCCTAATCTTCCCATTTTCCAGAACTATTCCAAAATTCTGTAAGACCCTATTTCCTAACAATGCAAAATCCTAAATCCTGAATGAGATATATGATTATCCTCCAACAAATCCGAACCAGTCAAATGATCTGAGCCCAGAGGAGAGCATTAACTTAAGCTTAATATTCACAGCAGGTTGTTGGAGCCTCCGGAAAACGACTAACCCAAGAACAGCCGTTCTTCTTCATAATTCTGTACAGCGCCTGTCAAATTCTCTCTCTCACACACACACACACACACACACACACACACACACACACACACACACACACACACACACACACACACACACACACACACACACACACACACACACACACACACACACACACACACGCACACACACACACACACTTCTGTACACTGCCCCACAAAATGTACAGGCACTTATAACTATTAGTGATGCACCATGCCCAAGGCTTTCTGCCCTGCAACCCCCCATCCCCGTCCATAACATTTCCCAGCTGCAGTTTTACAGAATAACACTCTTCTACTGTATGTCCGTACCGTCCTTACCAGTTTACCGTGAAACATATGTACAACATACAGCTACATAATATTCTGTTGTGTTATACAGTGCATTCGGAAAGGATTCAGACTTTTTCCACAGGATTTTTTGACTTTTTCACATTTTCTTACATTACATATTTATTCAAAAATGCACTGTATTTTAAATAAGAAGTGGTGCATATTCTGTATAATATATATGACATGTTGTATGTTCTGTATGTTATATATGACATGTTGTATGTTCTGTATACTATATATGACATGTTGTATGTTCTGTATAATTTATATGACATGTTGTATGTTCTGTATGTTATATATGACATGTTGTATGTTCTGTATACTATATATTACATGTTGTATGTTCTGTATGTTATATATGAAATGTTGTATGTTCTGTATAGTACATATGACAAGTTGTATGTTCTGTATAATTTATATGACATGTCGTATGTTCTGTATGTTATATATGACATGTTGTATGTTCTGTATACTATATATGACATGTTGTATGTTCTGTATAGTATATATGACAAGTTGTATGTTCTGTATAATTTATATGACATGTTGTATGTTCTGTATGTTATATATGACATGTTGTATGTTCTGTATATTATATATGACATGTTGTATATTCTGTATGTTATATATGACATGTTGTATATATGACATGTTGTATGTTCTGTATATTATATATGACATTGTGTATGTTCTGTATGTTATATATGACATGTTGTATGTTCTGTATATTAAATATTACATGGTGTATGATCTGTATGTTATATATAACATGTTGTATGTTCTATATAATATATATAATATACTGCATGTTATATATGACATGTTGTGTGTTCTGTATAATTTATATGACATGTTGTATGTTCTGTATGTTAAATATAACATGTTGTATGTTCTGTATAAAATATATATATATGACATGTTGTATGTTCTGTATGTTATATATGACATGTTGAATGTTCTGTATGTTATACATGACATGTTGTATGTTCTGTGTGTTATATATGATATGTTGAATGTTCTGTATGTTATATATGACATGTTGTATGTTCTGTATGTTATATATGACATGTTGTATGTTATATATGACATGTTGTATGTTCTGTATGTTATATATGACATGGTGTATGTTCTGCATGTTATATATGACATGTTGTATGTTCTGTATGTTACATATGACATGTTGTATGTTCAGTATAATTTTTATATGACATGTTGTATGTTCTGTATGTTATATATGACATGTTGTATGTTCTGTATATTATATATGACATGTTGTATATTCTGTATGTTATATATGACATGTTGTATGTTCTGTATGTTATATATGACATGTTGTATGTTCTGTATATTATATATTACGCGGTGTATGATCTGTATGTTATATATAACATGTTGTATGTTCTGTATAATTTATATGACATGTTGTATGTTCTGTATGTTATATATGACATGTTGTATGTTCTGTATACCATATATGACATGTTGTATGTTCTGTATGTTATATATGACATGTTGTATGTTCTGTATAGTATATATGACAAGTTGTATGTTCTGTATAATTTATATGACATGTTGTATGTTCTGTATGTTATAAATGACATGTTGTATGTTCTGTATAATATATATATATATGACATGTTGTATGTTCTGTATGTTATATATGACATGTTGTATGTTCTGTATGTTATGTATGACATGCTGTATGTTCTGTATGTTATATATGACATGTTGTATGTTCTGTATAACTTTATATGACATTTTGTATGTTCTGTATGTTATATATGACATGTTGTATGTTCTGTATGTTATATATGACATGTTGTATGTTCTGTATAGTATATATGACATGTTGTATGTTCTGTATGTTATATATGACATGTTGTATGTTCTGTATGTTATATATGACATGTTGTATGTTCTGTATAATATATATATGACATGTTGTATGTTCTGTATGTTATATATGACATGTTGTATGTTCTGTATGTTACATATGACATGTTGTATGTTCAGTATAATTTTTATATGACATGTTGTATGTTCTGTATGTTATATATGACATGTTGTATGTTCTGTATATTATATATGACATGTTGTATATTCTGTATGTTATATATGACATGTTGTATGTTCTGTATATTATATATGACATGTTGTATACATGACATGTTGTATGTTCTGTATATTATATATGACATTGTGTATGTTCTGTATGTTATATATGACATGTTGTATGTTCTGTATAATTTATATGACATGTTGTATGTTCTGTATGTTATATATGACATGTTGTATGTTCTGTATATTATATATGACATTGTGTATGTTCTGTATGTTATATATGACATGTTGTATGTTCTGTATATTATATATGACATGTTGTATGTTCTGTATGTTATATATGACATGTTGTATGTTCTGTATATTAAATATTACATGTTGTATGTTCTGTATAATTTATATGACATGTTGTATGTTCTGTATGTTAAATATGACATGTTGTATGTTCTGTATAAAATATATATATGACATGTTGTATGTTCTGTATGTTATATATGACATGTTGAATGTTCTGTATGTTATATATGACATGTTGTATGTTCTGTTTAATTTATATGATATGTTGAATGTTCTGTATGTTATATATGACATGTTGTATGTTCTGTATGTTATATATGACATGTTGTATGTTATATATGACATGTTGTATGTTCTGTATGTTATATATGACATGTTGTATGTTCTGTATGTTATATATGACATGGTGTATGTTCTGCATGTTATATATGACATGTTGTATGTTCTGTATGTTATATATGACATGTTGTATGTTCTGTATATTAAATATTACATGGTGTATGATCTGTATGTTATAAATAACATGTTGTATGTTCTATATCATATATATAACATACTGTATGTTATATATGACATGTTGAATGTTCTGTATAGTATATATGACAAGTTGTATGTTCTGTTTAATTTATATGACATTTTGTATGTTCTGTATGTTATATATGACATGTTGTATGTTCTGTATAATATATATATGACATGTTGTATGTTCTGTATGTTATATATGACATGTTGTATGTTCTGTATGTTATATATGACATGTTGTATGTTCTGTATAATTTTTATATGACATGTTGTATGTTCTGTATGTTATATATGACATGTTGTATGTTCTGTATGTTATATATGACATGTTGTATGTTCTGTATAGTATATATGACATGTTGTATGTTCTGTATGTTATATATGACATGTTGTATGTTCTGTATGTTATGTATGACATGTTGTATGTTCTGTATAATATATATATGACATGTTGTATGTTCTGTATGTTATATATGACATGTTGTATGTTCTGTATGTTATATATGACATGTTGTATGTTCTGTATAATTTTTATATGACATGTTGTATGTTCTGTATATTATTAATGACATGTTGTATGATCTGTATGTTATATATAACATGTTGTATGTTCTATATCATATATATACCATACTCTATGTTATATATGACATGTTGTATGTTCTGTATAGTATATATGACAAGTTGTATGTTCTGTATAATTTATATGACATGTTGTATGTTCTGTATGTTATATATGACATGTTGTATGTTCTGTATAATATATATATGACTTGTTGTATGTTCTGTATGTTATATATGACATGTTGAATGTTCTGTATGTTATATATGACATGTTGTATGTTCTGTGTGTTATATATGATATGTTGAATGTTCTGTATGTTACATATGACATGTTGTATGTTATATATGACATTGTGTATGTTCTGAATGTTATATATGGCGTGTTGTACGTTCTGTATGTTATACATGACATGTATGTTCTGTATATTATATGACATGTTGTATGTTCTGTATATTATATGACATGTTGTATATTCTGTATGTTTTCTCTCAAAGACTTAACATCTAACACATTTAGCACAGGATCTAACTAACTGACCCTGGAACTGTCCCTGTATATAGCTACTGACCCTAGAACTGTCCCTGTGTATATTTCTCGTGTATTTTTGTTCAATATTACTTTTTAATGAATGCTTTATAGTACTACTACATTGTCGGGAAAGAACAAGAAAGGCACGAGACAGAAAACACACTTCAAACTTAAAATCGAACCGCAACTGTGATAAGCAATTCTTCAGCTGCTTGGGAAGCAAAGGAGAGTTTGTACCAAGTAGCACATAATGAAAAAAGCTTCATTTAACTAGGCAAGTCAGTTAAGAACAAATTCTTATTTTCAATGATGGCCTAGGAACTGTGGGTTAACTGCCTGTTCAGGGGGCAGAACGACAGATTTGTACCTTGTCAGCTTGGGGATTTGAACTTGCAAGCTTTCAGTTACTAGTCCAACGCGCTAACGACTAGGCTACCCTGCCACCCCTTAATGAGTTCCAGTAGCTTAATGAGTTCCAGTAGCTAATGTGTAGTATAATATCAACCTGCACTCTGGGATAATTAATAGTGGCGTAACAAGGTACAAGAATGTTTTGTAATACTCCTATAGGAAACCACATCCAGGTAACATAGAGATTAACCAGTGAGTTTAACCTGTGAGTTTATGTTGTACCAACTGTTCTAAGTTACATCACATTGTTTGGTGTAACTACAGGAAAGACTCACGAGTTTTGTAGTTGGGACAACGGGATCTGAATGCAACAAAGGAAATTAGCCTACTTCCCAACCCCCGGTATAGTGGTAAAATGTCAGAGTTGCCATAGAGATAGGAATGAGTGACGGAACCAAAGAGGAACACATGACAGGCAGCATGGGAAAGAGAGCATTGGACAGAGAGAGAGAACAGACCCAAAACAGACCCCACAGAGCCCCAGGACAGCAACACCATTAGACCTAACCAAATTATGAGAAAGCAAAAACTATTTGACACACTGGAAAGAATCAACCAAAAAAAGATTGGAATGCTATCTGTCCCTAAACAGAGAATACACAGAACACCTGACCACTGTGATTGACCCAACATTAAGAAAATGGTTGACTATGTACAGACTCAGTGAGCATAACTCTGCTATTAAGAGAAGTTACCATAGGCAGACCTGGCTCTCAAGACAAGACAGGCTATGTGCACACTAGGGCAGACCCCATTTAGTCGACTGGTCAATTGTTTGGTCGTTAGGCTGCTGGTCGACCGATAACGCCCATTTGAGTGGACTAATCCATTGTGGAGGCCCGTCTCAGTGGACTAGTCCATTCTGGAGGCCTGTCTCAGTGGACTAGTCCATTGTAGAGGCCTGTCTCAGAGGACTAATCCATTCTGGAGGCCTGTCTCAGTGGACTAGTCCATTGTAGAGGCCTGTCTCAGAGGACTAATCCATTGTGGAGGCCCGTCTCAGTGGACTAGTCCATTGTGGAGGCCTGTCTCAGTGGACTAATCCATTCTGGAGGCCTGTCTCAGTGGACTAGACCATTGTAGAGGCCCGTCTCAGTGGACTAATCCATTCTGGAGGCCTGTCTCAGTGGACTAGTCCATTGTAGAGGCCTGTCTCAGTGGACTAGTCCATTGTAGAGGCCCGTCTCAGTGGACTAATCCATTCTGGAGGCCTGTCTCAGTGAACTAGTCCATTGTAGAGGCCTGTCTCAGTGGACTAATTCAATCTGGAGGCCTGTCTCAGTGGACTAGTCCATTGTAGAGGCCTGTCTCAGTGGACTAATCCATTCTGGAGGTCTGTCTCAGTGGACTAATCCATTGTAGAGGCCCGTCTCAGTGGACTAATCCATTGTAGAGGCCTGTCTCAGTGGACTAATCCATTGTAGAGGCCCGTCTCAGTGGACTAATCCATTGTAGAGGCCTGTCTCAGTGGACTAATCCATTGTAGAGGCCCGTCTCAGTGGACTAATCCATTGTAGAGGCCTGTCTCAGTGGACTAATCCGGAGGCCGTGGGGACTCCAGTATTACCAGTAGTACGTTTACCGTTAATTCCCATAATTTCTAACCTACAATGTTTACTTGGTTACCATAATTTCTGTTAAATCATTCCATATATTATTATTACATTCTTACAGTAAATGTGCCCATTTGGGGATCTGATAGTATTTCTGTCTTGACTCAACCCCACTAATGTGGAGCTTCTCAAAGTAATTTTTCTTCACCTCAAACAGCAAGTAAATTAAGTCTGTTTTTACATCCATTGAGAATGACAATAGTTACTCAATGTAGCCTATTTCAAAAATATGTCCACCTCTCTCCCCTTTGATAACCACTCTGTGTTTAATGGGGAATGCATGCTTTGATGTTTGATCTGGTGGAAAGGTCATAAAATAGGCCTAGCTGATTATTTCCTATTCTTTGCGTAAATTAGCCTCCAGTTGTGTCTGTCCAGAGCTCACTGGTGCAAGAAACTCAGAGGGCCCAGAATATTTTATACAATGTAGCAAGTTAGCTAGTGCTAGCTTGTGGCTGGACCAAGTGAATAGTTGATACAATGTTTCTTGCAGACATGCCATGTGTAGCCAATGTGATTAATAGGATATTTATTTTTATTCGGGATATTTTCTACCTGCAGGCTGTTTTTACATAGTTGACTTTTAGATTTGTATTTTTTTTATTTATATTTAGATATAATTTGTATTAATCACATGACAATGATTTTAAGATTGGAAGTTCCGTGAAAATGTGTATATGAACATCCTAACTGGCAAGCAAATCGGTAGAAATGGTAAGATAAATTGGCACTCCAAATGGAAAAGGTTGCTGTCCCCTGGTGTAGCCTATTACCGGCAACTTCAGGAACATAACGGCAGATTTTGCAAAGGCCAGCCGCAGCAGGAGGAGGTTCGGGAACAGGTTTTTTTCTTCTGGTTAGTCTATCTTGATCTCTGGCTCCCTCTTGAGTCATTTGTGTGTCTTCATTATTTAATCACAGTGTGTGTAAAGCATCAGACAAGCTCAGTTGCCTACATATACAGTAGTTGATTTTATTAAAACACATAGGGTGTGTCTATATATGGAAAAATACACGTTTTAACACTTCAAACAGTTTTTGTCAGGGACAGCCCTAGTGCCCACTGCCTACAAAATTAGGTGGAAACTGAGCTGCACTTCCGTACCTCCTAACAAATGACCACATCAGAGATACATATTTCCCTCATATTACACAAACCCACAAAGAATTTGAAAAACAAATGAAACATTGGTGAAATAGCACAGTGTGTTTTTTTATCTTCCCCTACTATTCACACTACAACTATTTGCACATTGCTAAAACACTGTACATAGCTGATTATATAACATTTTGAAAAGTCAATTTTTTATGATATCCAATTGCGATCCAATCTTTTCTCATCGCTGCAACTCCCCAACAGGTGAGGGCAAGGTCGAGTCATGACCCGCCAAGCTTCTTAACACCCTCTCACTTAAGCCAGAAACCAGCCGCACCAATGTGTCAGAGGAAACACTGTTCAACTGAAGTCAGCTTGCAGGTGCCTGGCCCACCACAAGGAGTAGCTAGAGCACAATGAGCCAAGGAATGCCCCCAGCCAAACCCTCCCCTAACCCAGACAACACTGGGCCAATTGTGTGCCACCCTAAGGGACTGGGATCAAACCCCAGACTGTAGTGACACCTCAAAACTGTGATGCAGTGCCTTAGACCGCTGCGCCACTCAGGAGGCCCCATGTCTTTATCTTTTTTAAACCTTGAAAGAGAGGTTAAGAGTATGACAGACAAAGAGTGAGAGAGGGATGGAAGCCTAGCTGTATTACAGAGCCAGAGCACGAGCCTGGACAACACACAGAGAGTTAGTGAGGCTGGTCAACTCATTAAACTGCAGCAGCTCGTGGAGGAGATTAGTCAGTCAATATGACATGCATGTCAGTATTTAGCAGAGCTGGGAGAAACTAGACTGTGTTTCTGGTGCCTACTGCCTCAGATGAGACTAGATTACACAACTAATGAGGATATATGTTGATGCCCCATTGGTTCCTGCCCCATTGGTTCCTGCCCCATTGGTTGCTGCCATATTGGTTACTTCACGTCAAACAGTAGAACATGAGAGGGACTGAAAGTGGCCAAGGGACAGACTGTCATTTGGTCATTGTGAAAGCCCTGAGCTTTACTGTGAGCCTATGACCTCCCTGCTCATGGCACTTGATTAAAGTGATACTTTGGGATTTTGGCAATAAGGCCCTTTATCTACTTCCCCAGAGTCAGATGAACTTGTGGATGACATTTGTATGTCTCAGTGTCCAGTATGAAGGAACTTAGAGGTAGTTTCACGAGCCAATGCTAACTAGTGTTAGCGCAATGACTGGAAGTCTATGGGTATCTATTAGCATGCTAGAGAGAGGGATTTAAACTCTACACTGACTGGAAGTCTATGGGTATCTATTAGCATGCTAGAGAGAGGGATTTAAACTCTACACTGACTGGAAGTCTATGGGTATCTATTAGCATGCTAGAGAGAGGGATTTAAACTCTACACTGACTGGAAGTCTATGGGTATCTATTAGCATGCTAGAGAGAGGGATTTAAACTCTACACTGACTGGAAGTCTATGGGTATCTATTAGCATGCTAGAGAGAGGGATTTAAACTCTACACTGACTGGAAGTCTATGGGTATCTATTAGCATGCTAGAGAGAGGGATTTAAACTCAACAGTGCTTTTCAGCTGCATTAGCGTCAAAGGTGATAAAACTAATGTTTTGAATTATTATTTTGAATTAAAATGTAACAGGTAACAAAAACGCAAACATGAGATTGATGCAATTGTTGTAGAGAACGGAACATGTACTGTCCTTCTAAGTGGTGGTGCACCTCTAGTGGTGTAAAGATGAAGTACACCCTGAGTATGAGACTACGAATAGCCTACAAAAGCCCATCCTGCAGGCCCAAGAATCCGGTATGGTAATGAAGGTGCAGTATGGAGCTGATGGCTACAAGAGATTCAACAATCACAAAGCAGTTTTAGATAGGGGGCCAAAAGTTGCAATGCGATTGGGTAGGCTGGTGTTGTGTTCAACACTGGAGGAGATTCAAGCAATTGTCAGTAAAATCTGGCGACCCCCGCCTCTCTCATTGTCTCTCTCACACACCCCCATTTGAAACATCCAATATCCAACCAAGTACTGCTGCTGCTAATCATTCAGAAGTTGTTATTTCTAACTGCGGAGAAAATGAATGAGGACATTCTCATCATGACATTTCCAATTAGAAATATCCCCAGATTACCAGTCTCTACAGTACTAGTCTAGAGGTATCCACCAATCCCCATATTACCAGTCTCTACAGTACTAGTCTAGAGGGACCCACCAATCCCCAGATTACCAGTCTCTACAGTACTAGTCTAGAGGTATCCACCAGTCCCCAGATTACCAGTCTCTACAGTACTAGTCTGGGACATACCCACCAGTCCCCAGATTACCAGTCTCTACAGTACTAGTCTGGGACATACCCACCAGTCCCCAGATTACCAGTCTCTACAGTACTAGTCTAGAGGTATCCACCAATCCCCAGATTACCAGTCTCTACAGTACTAGTCCAGAGGGACCCACCCGCCAGTTCATGACGTGGTAATAACACTGCACTAGTGTACAATGACAAGGACTAAGGACTATGTGTTTTGTGTGAGCAGGGATGAGGGATGAGGCTATGTCGCTAGTTGAGTACAAGAGGCTATATAGGCAGTAGACCAGCCTAGATCAGTAGACCAGCCTAGATCACCCTAATCTAGATGTCCATAGTCAATCTACTGGGCTCCAGCAGGTGATTTATTGACAAAAATACACTGTATTCTTTCAATGAGCATATACTAGCTTTTATAATAGTTTATATAGTTAGTATTACACATTTAATGCAGAAGTCTATTCAACAATAAGGCTGCTTAAACACAAATATGAATGGTGAATAAATACAAAATATCGAGGTTCAGAGATATTATGCTACCGACCGACAGAGAGAGCAAGAGAGAGAGAGAGAGAGAGAGAGAGAGAGAGAGACAGAGAGAGAGAGAGAGATTCAATCAGGAGATTCAATCAGGAGCAAATTGCAATTTCAGAGCTATTTCATTTGAGCCCATCAGCAGATCAACAGGGAGGTAAAATAATAAAACGAGAAGTAATTAGGCTACTAACAACACGTAGCCAGAGATATACAGGAACATTTTAAACAGCCTGAATTGGTTCCCAAAAATGGAATAAAACCGAGTAAAAGTCAAGCGTAAAGCTGCAACAGCACCGAGACCAATAGGCGTCCAACAGCAGCCTACCTCCAGCAATGTGTCAATTAAATACATCTGTATGCAACACACTACACAGGATCTATTTTGTGGGCACGCACACCCGCGTAAATTTACACGTTTCGACATTAAACATATGTTTTAAGGCTATTCAGAGACTTACCGTATGAAGGTGAATCACCGGTGAGATAGCATAACCAGACAAATACCGAAAGTATTTTCACCCAAATACATCCAAATGATCCCTCCATGATTCCGATTCACCGCTGAGCGACACTAGTCCCACTATCACAAAAAAAAAATCCTTCTCTAAAAACCCCTACAAGCCACGAATCAATTCATGAGCGCAGTGCGTATGGAACCGGTTGCACAATTCATCTCCCAATATACAATAGCAACAACAACAAAAAGGCAGTCAGGTACGGCGGTGATAGTTTCCAAGTTGTGAAGAAACAACTAAAACCGTTAGTTATTCATCTTCTCCAGCGGCGGCAGGGCTGCAAGCGTAGCGCGGTAGAAAGCCCCCCTTGGGAAAGGACATGCGGGCTTCGGATCACTGGTAACGGGAGCTGTCCAGCGGTTCACTGTGAGACAGCAGCGTGAGACAGAGGAGATGGCTACGCCAATTAATTGATCTAACGGGGGTTGGAGGTAAAGAGCGGAGTGATATTAACTCCGCTGAACCGGATTGGAGCGTTTGGAGGATCGATGGAACTATGGAATAAACTGGGGGTGAGGGGGTTCCAGTATTGGGATCCCAGGCTGCTGGTGAGGGGAATAAGAGAGCTCGCCTGCCATCTCTGGTCAAATTATGAACTGTCGATAAATGCCACTCGTCTCCTGTGTGGTGGCGACCACCTACATTCGGCATTCACAACCTTTTCTGAATGCGGCCTGTGGACATTTGTTTTACTATGGAGACAAAAGCGACATACATATTGACTGATAAGAATTCATGACATATTGAAGGTCCCGTTTTGAATATGGCCCACTCTGATGATGTATGCACACATGAGACAATTATTCAAGTCTAGGGGAATATTACCTAAATATTTGAAAGCATAAAAACATGACAGAGAAATCTATGTAAAGATGTGTGTCAGACTTGTTATAGCTGAGTTTAGTGGGTTAATCTTGACTTGAGGCGTGAGGAATAGTCTACCTTGGTTCAATAACCTACCAGGTCAGAGGAATAGTCTACCTGGGTTCAATAACCTACCAGGTCAGAGGAATAGTCTACCTGGGTTTAATAACCTACCAGGTCAGAGGAATAGTCTACCTGGGTTCAATAACCTACCAGGTCAGAGGAATAGTCTACCTGGGTTTAATAACCTACCAGGTCAGAGGAATAGTCTACCTGGGTTTAATAACCTACCAGGTCAGAGGAATAGTCTACCTGGGTTCAATAACCTACCAGGTCAGAGGAATACTCTACCTGGGTTTAATAACCTACCAGGTCAGAGGAATAGTCTACCTTGGTTCAATAACCTACCCGATCAGAGGAATAGTCTACCTTGGTTCAATAACCTACCAGATCAGAGGAATAGTCTACCTGGGTTCAATAACCTACCAGGTCAGAGGAATACTCTACCTGGGTTTAATAACCTACCAGGTCAGAGGAATACTCTACCTTGGTTCAATAACCTACCAGGTCAGAGGAATAGTCTACCTGGGTTCAATAACCTACCAGGTCAGAGGAATAGTCTACCTGGGTTCAATAACCTACCAGATCAGAGGAATACTCTACCTGGGTTTAATAACCTACTAGGTCAGAGGAATAGTCTACCTGGGTTCAATAACCCATAAATATGAATGTTGGGTGTTGGGCATAAATATGAATGTTGGGTGTTGTAAGGCATAAATATGAATGTTGGGTGTTGTAAAGCATAAATATGAATGTTGGGTGTTGTAAGGCATTAATATGAATGTTGGGTGTTGTAAGGCATACATATGAATGTTGGGTGTTGTAAGGCATAAATATGAATGTTGGGTGTTGTAAGTCATAAATATGAATGTTGGGTGTTGTAAGACATAAATATGAATGTTGGGTGTTGTAAGGCATAAATATGAATGTTGGGTGTTGTAAAGCATAAATATGAATGTTGGGTGTTGTAAGGCATTGATATGAATGTTGGGTGTTGTAAGGCATACATATGAATGTTGGGTGTTGTAAGGCATAAATATGAATGTTGGGTGTTGTAAGGCATAAATATGAATGTTGGGTGTTGTAAGTCATAAATATGAATGTTGGGTGTTGTAAGGCATAAATTTGAATGTTGGGTGTTGTAAGGCATAAATATGAATGTTGGGTGTTGTAAGGCATAAATATGAATGTTGGGTGTTGTAATTCATAAATATGAATGTTGGGTGTTGTAAGACATAAATATGAATGTTGGGTGTTGTAAGTCATAAATATGAATGTTGGGTGTTGTAAGACATAAATATGAATGTTGGGTGTTGTAAGGCATAAATATGAATGTTGGGTGTTGTAAGGCATAAATATGAATGTTGGGTGTTGTAAAGCATAAATATGAATGTTGGGTGTTGTAAGGCATTAATATGAATGTTGGGTGTTGTAAGGCATAAATATGAATGTTGGGTGTTGTAAGGCATAAATATGAATGTTGGGTGTTGTAAGGCATAAATATGAATGTTGGGTGTTGTAAGGCATAAATATGAATGTTGGGTGTTGTAAGTCATAAATATGAATGTTGGGTGTTGTAAGGCATAAATTTGAATGTTGGGTGTTTTAAGGCATAAATATGAATGTTGGGTGTTTTAAGGCATAAATATGAATGTTGGGTGTTGTAAGGCATAAATATGAATGTTGGGTGTTGTAAGACATAAATATGAATGTTGGGTGTTGTAAGGCATAAATATGAATGTTGGGTGTTGTAAGACATAAATATGAATGTTGGGTGTTGTAAGGCATAAATATGAATGTTGGGTGTTGTAAGGCATAAATATGAATGTTGGGTGTTGTAAGGCATAAATATGAATGTTGGGTGTTGTAAGGCATAAATATGAATGTTGGGTGTTGTAAGGCATACAATATATGAATGAATGTTGGGTGTTGTAAGGCATAAATATGAATGTTGGGTGTTGTAAGGCATAAATATGAATGTTGGGTGTTGTAAGGCATAAATATGAATGTTGGGTGTTGTAAGGCATAAATATGAATGTTGGGTGTTGTAAGGCATAAATATGAATGTTGGGTGTTGTAAGGCATAAATATGAATGTTGGGTGTTGTAAGGCATAAATATGAATGTTGGGTGTTGTAAGGCATAAATATGAATGTTAGGTGTTGTAAGGCATAAATATGAATGTTGGGTGTTGTAAGGCATAAATATGAATGTTGGGTGTTGTAAGGCATAAATATGAATGTTGGGTGTTGTAAGGCATAAATATGAATGTTGGGTGTTGTAAGGCATAAATATGAATGTTGGGTGTTGTAAGGCATAAATATGAATGTTGGGTGTTGTAAGGCATAAATATGAATGTTGGGTGTTGTAAGTCATAAATATGAATGTTGGGTGTTGTAAGGCATAAATTTGAATGTTGGGTGTTTTAAGGCATAAATATGAATGTTGGGTGTTGTAAGGCATAAATATGAATGTTGGGTGTTGTAATTCATAAATATGAATGTTGGGTGTTGTAAGACATAAATATGAATGTTGGGTGTTGTTAGGCATAAATATGAATGTTGTAAAGCATAAATATGAATGTTGGGTGTTGTAAGGCATAAATATGAATGTTGGGTGTTGTAAGACATAAATATGAATGTTGGGTGTTGTAAGGCATAAATATGAATGTTGGGTGTTGTAAGACATAAATATGAATGTTGGGTGTTGTAAGGCATAAATATGAATGTTGGGTGTTGTAGCCTAAATATGAATGTTTGTCGCATAAATATGTAGCCAGCTCTACATTCACAAGGCGTCATGCTTTCAATGACATCACCGTCAATCAACTCACCATCGCCCTCTCTTTCATGCCACTTCTATTCTTCTGGGTGTTGTAAGGCATAAATATGAATGTTGGGTGTTGTAAGTCATAAATATGAATGTTGGGTGTTGTAAGTCATAAATATGAATGTTGGGTGTTGTAAGGCATACATTTGAATGTTGGGTGTTTTAAGGCATAAATATGAATGTTGGGTGTTGTAAGGCATAAATATGAATGTTGGGTGTTGTAATTCATAAATATGAATGTTGGGTGTTGTAAGACATAAATATGAATGTTGGGTGTTGTAAGGCATAAATATGAATGTTGGGTGTTGTAAGGCATAAATATGAATGTTGGGTGTTGTAAGGCATAAATATGAATGTTGGGTGTTGTAAGGCATAAATATGAATGTTGGGTGTTGTAAGGCATAAATATGAATGTTGGGTGTTGTTAGGCATAAATATGAATGTTGTAAAGCATAAATATGAATGTTGGGTGTTGTAAGGCATAAATATGAATGTTGGGTGTTGTAAGACATAAATATGAATGTTGGGTGTTGTAAGGCATAAATATGAATGTTGGGTGTTGTAAGACATAAATATGAATGTTGGGTGTTGTAAGGCATAAATATGTAGCCTATTCGTTTTCGCTCTACATTCACAAGGCGTCATGCTTTCAATGACATCACCGTCAATCAACTCACCATCGCCCTCTCTTTCATGCCACTTCTATTCTTCTGGGTGTTGTAAGGCATAAATATGAATGTTGGGTGTTGTAAGTCATAAATATGAATGTTGGGTGTTGTAAGTCATAAATATGAATGTTGGGTGTTGTAAGACATAAATATGAATGTTGGGTGTTGTAAGACATAAATATGAATGTTGGGTGTTGTAAGGCATAAATATGAATGTTTGGTGTTGTAAGGCATAAATATGAATGTTGGGTGTTGTAAAGCATAAATATGAATGTTGGGTGTTGTAAGGCATAAATATGAATGTTGGGTGTTGTAAGGCATAAATATGAATGTTGGGTGTTGTAAGGCATAAATATGAATGTTGGGTGTTGTAAGGCATAAATATGAATGTTGGGTGTTGTAAGGCATAAATATGAATGTTGGGTGTTGTAAGGCATAAATATGAATGTTGGGTGTTGTAAGGCATAAATATGAATGTTGGGTGTTGTAAGACATAAATATGAATGTTGGGTGTTGTTAGGTATAAATATGAATGTTGTAAAGCATAAATATGAATGTTGGGTGTTGTAAGGCATAAATATGAATGTTGGGTGTTGTAAGACATAAATATGAATGTTGGGTGTTGTAAGGCATAAATATGTAGCCTATTCGTTTTCGCTCTACATTCACAAGGCGTCATGCTTTCAATGACATCACCGTCAATCAACTCACCATCGCCCTCTCTTTCATGCCACTTCTATTCTTCTGAAATCCCCCACGCAGACAAAATACCAATTATGTCACATAACACAGTGAATTATCTGAACGCCCCCACACTGAAAAAATACCAATTAACTATTTAAAAAACCCACCAAAGGACTGCTTAATTATCAGACAGTGAATTATCTGGGAACCAAACATCACATTAGGTACAGTAGTTATCAGACAGTGAATTATCTGGGAACCAAACATCACATTAGGTACAGTAGTTATCACACAATGAATTATCTGGGAACTAAGCATCACATTAGGAACAGTAGTTATCAGACAGTGAATTATCTGGGAACTAAACATCACATTACAAACAGTAGTTATCAGACAGTGAATTATCTGGGATCTAAACATCACATTAGGTACAGTAGTTATCAGACAGTGATTTATCTGGGAACTAAACATCACATTAGAAACAGTAGTTATCAGACAGTGAATTATCTGGGAACTAAACATCACATTAGGTACAGTAGTTATCAGACAGTGATTTATCTGGGAACTAAACATCACATTAGGTACAGTAGTTATCAGACAGTGATTTATCTGGGAACTAAACAGCACATTAGAAACAGTTGTTAACAGACAGTGAATTATCTGAGAACTAAACATCACATTAGAAACAGTTGTTAACAGACAGTGAATTATCTGAGAACTAAACATCACATTACAAACAGTGGGAAAGACCATTGTAGCGGTCCCTAAGCCAGATCCCCCGCACACAAAGAGTGCATCCCAAATGGCACCCTATTCCCTATCTAGTGCACTACTTTAGACCAGAGCCCTATTCCCTATATAGTGCACTACTTTAGACCATGGCCCTATTCCCTATCTAGTGCACTACTTTATACCAGAGCCCTATTCCCTATCTAGTGCACTACTTTAGACCAGAGCCTTATTCCCTATCTAGTGCACTACTTTAGACCAGGCCCCATACGGTTAGTAGGGTACTACTTTAGACCAGGATGAGTACCAGGCATTTTTACTTTGGGCACGCCAGACTCTCCAAAACTCAGAACAGTGCTGCCGCTCCCTATTAAAGCTGACTTTGCTGATAACTACTTTATTGAGGAAACATGTACTTACTAAGCCTGAGATATGTGGTCGTACCACCTAGCTATCTGGAGATGAATGTAATTACTAAGCCTGTGATATGTGGTAGTCCCAACTAGCTATCTGGAGATGAATGTAATTACTAAGCCTGAGATATGTGGTCGTACCACCTAGCTATCTGGAGATGAATGTAATTACTAAGCCTGTGATATGTGGTCATACCAACTAGCTATCTGGAGATGAATGTAATTACTAAGCCTGTGATATGTGGTCATACCAACTAGCTATCTGGAGATGAATGTAATTACTAAGCCTGTGATATGTGGTCGTCTCACCTAGCTATCTGGAGATGAATGTAATTACTAAGCCTGAGATATGTGGTCGTACCACCTAGCTATCTGGAGATGAATGCACTAACTGTAAGTCGCTCTAGATAAGATCGTCTGCCAAATGACTAACATGTTAAAAGAAGTGCACTGTGTAGGGAACAGGGGCCATTTGGAACATAACCCTGGTTGTTCCCTTCCGTTCCCCAGAGGTGACAGAGAGGACAGACACAGGAGCACTATGGTTTCAAAGCCATTCATCGGAGAGAAAGAATAGCTGGCAGGTGAGAGGTTTTCAAAAACTTTTGTTCACCTTGTCACATCTCTGTGTTTGAATGTATAAAGCAAAGCCCCTTTCAAACGTATTACTGCCCACACACACACATAGTGTTCTGAACCACTGAGGACCAGTTTCCCAGATGCAGATTGAGCCTAGCCCTGGACTAAAAAAAGAGAATCTCCATTGATCAAGCTTTTTGTCCAGGACTTATCTCCATTAATCATACTCTTTAGTCCAGGACTAAGCTTAATTTGTGTCTGGGAAACCGGCCCCTAAAACCCGATTTAATTCACTGTAGGCATCTTTTAATCACATCTAATACTCTCAACGGAAGTTGCTTGATGAACAATATTTGACGTTGTCATCTACTGGCTAGGAAAAAAGGGCAGGTTTAACTCAGATGAAAAGAACAGTCAGCGGCACACTTTACTTTGTTAATCTGGAAACGGATATTAGCCCTGGCTTCCAGTGAATGAGGGAATGGGAAATGAAACCACACAATAGAAAGGTCTACTATTGAAATGAGCCAGCCCCCCCTCCTCAACCCCTACACACTGGGCTGTGTCCTATATGGAACCCTATCCCATATCTGCCCTGATCAATGTAGTGCACTATATCGGTGTGCCATTAGAGACGTACCCTCCGTCTGCCATTCTTCCCTCTCAGTCAGGCCAGTTTTAAAGATGGGCCGGCTCCCTGTGAACACCTGTGTCTCGTGGACACAGATAATGACTTCAGACATGCCTTTTTACTCCCATAATGGTGTTAATTTGCCACGCCTCCCGTTTCTTTGGACAGCTGGTGCCATACAGGACCAACAGAGAATTATCCCCCAACAGCCCACTAAAGGAGAGAGGGCTAAGTCTGTGTCCCAAATGGCACCCTATTCCTTATGTAGTACACTACAAGAGAGAGTGTGTGTATGTGTGTTTGAGAGAGAGAGAAAGAGAGAGACAGGAGAGAGACAGGAGAGAGACAGGAGAGAGAGAGAGAGAGAGAGAGAGAGAGAGAGAGAGAGAGAGAGAGAGAGAGAGAGAGAGAGAGAGAGAGAGAGAGAGAGAGAGAGAGAGAGAGAGAGAGAGAGAGAGAGAGAGAGAGAGAGAGAGAGAGAGAGGGAAAGAGAGAGAAAGAGAGACAAAGGAGGGAGAGAGAGAGAGAGAGAGAGACCCAACCCCTAGGACCCCTCTGGGCCAGTAGCGCAGGTAGCCATGGAGACAGTCCAAGTCAGTAAATGACTGTCTTTACCCACATGAAAAAATAGTATAATATACTATGGTAGAAATACTGTAGTATTACTATATTTTAATACAATAGTATACACTAGTATTTATTCAGACTTTACTCTAGTATTTACTGTAGTAATTTGCGGATATTACTGTAGTATATTGTAATATTTACTGTAGTGTTTTGCGGATATTACTGTAGTTTACTGTAGTATTTACTGTACTGTTTTTGTTTTATCTTTGACATAGAAGTGGAGACTTTCTCAAGGAGGGACAAATAATAAAATATCAACTGTTGCATAGCCTGTAGGTAGGTGGGACTGGAGTCTGAAAACCCTGACAGAACAGAACTGTCTTCACCACCAACAACCATGTCTGGTAAACTTGATGGTAAATTGGCATCAACTTTCTTCAAAAAGTCCTCAGGTGAGGCGTGATGCTCCAGATGGGCCAGACTACAGACATCAGTCTCTACTCACAGACCTGACAATGACTTAACAGTATTCAGCCACATTCTAATACAGAAATGAACACACTGGAGAATGCTATGTCAGGTCTGGGGAGAATGCTATGTCAGGTCTGGGGAGAATGCTATGTCAGGTCTGGGGAGAATGCTATGTCAGGTCCGGGGAGAATGCTATGTCAGGTCTGGGGAGAATGCTATGTCAGGTCTGGGGAGAATGCTATGTCAGGTCTGGGGAGAATGCTATGTCAGGTCTGGGGAGAATGCTATGTCAGGTCTGGGGAGAATGCTATGTCAGGTCTGGGGAGAATGCTATGTCAGGCCTGGGGAGAATGCTATGTCAGGTCTGGGGAGAATGCTATGTCAGGTCTGGGGAGAATGCTAGGTCAGGTCTGGGGAGAATGCTATGTCAGGTCTGGGGAGAATGCTAGGTCAGGTCTGGGGAGAATGCTAGGTCAGGTCTGGGGAGAATGCTATGTCAGGTCTGGGGAGAATGCTAGGTCAGGTCTGGGGAGAATGCTATGTCAGGTCTGGGGAGAATGCTATGTCAGGTCTGGCGAGAATGTTATTTCAGGTCTGGGGAGAATGCTAGGTCAGGTCTGGGGAGAATGCTAGGTCAGGTCTGGGGAGAATGCTATGTCAGGTCTGGGGAGAATGCTATGTCAGGTCTGGGGAGAATGCTATATCAGGTCTGGGGAGAATGCTAGGTCAGGTCTGGGGAGAATGCTAGATCAGGTCTGGGGAGAATGCTAGGTCAGGTCTGGGGAGAATGCTATGTCAGGTCTGGGGAGAATTTTATGTCAGGTCTGGGGAGAATGTTAGGTCAGGTCTGGGGAGACTACTATTTATTTATAAAAAAAAATATTTCACCTTTATTTAACCAGGTAGGCCAGTTGAGAACAAGTTCTCATTTACAACTGCGACCTGGCCAAGATAAAGCAAAGCAGTTCAACACAAAAACAACAACACAGAGTTACACATGGAATAAAACAAATGTACAGTCAATAATACAGTAGAAAAAACAAATCTACATACAATATGTGCAAATGAGGTAAGATAAGGAAGGTAAGGCAATAAATAGGCCATGGTGGCAAAGTAATTACGATATAGCATTTAAACACTGGAATGGTAGATGTGCACTAGATGAATGTGCAATTTAGAAAAGCTGGGGTGCAAAGGAACAAGATAAATAAATAAATACGGTAGGGGATGAGGTAGTTGGTTGGGCTGTTTACAGATGGGCTATATACAGGTGCAGGGGTCTGTGAATTGCTCTGACAGCTGGTGCTTAAAGCTGGTGAGGGAGATAAGTGTCTCCAGTTTCAGTGATTTTTGTAGGTCGTTCCAGTCATTGGCAGCAGAGAACTGGAAGGAAAGTCGGCCAAAGGAGGAATTGGCTTTGGGGGTGACCAGTGAGATGTACCTGCTGGAGCGCGTGCTACGGGTTGGTGCTGCTATGGTGACCAGCGAGCTGAGATAAGGCAGGGATTTACCTAGCAGGGACTTGTAGATGACCTGGAACCAGTGGGTATGGCGACGAGTGTAAATCGAGGGCCAGCCAACGAGAGCGTACAGGTCGCAGTGGTGGGTGGTATATGGGGCTTTGGTAACAAAACGGATGGCACTGCGATAGACTGCATCCAACTATGTCAGGTCTGGGGAGACTACTATGTCAGGTCTGGGGAGACTACTATGTCAGACCTGGGGAGACCACTATGTCAGGTCTGGGGAGACTACTATGTCAGGTCTGGGGAGACTACTATGTCAGGTCTGGGGAGACCACTATGTCAGGTCTGGGGAGACTACTATGTCAGGTCTGGGGATACTACTATGTCAGGTCTGGGGAGACTACTATGTCAGATCTGGGGAGACCACTATGTCAGGTCTGGGGAGACCACTATGTCAGGTCTGGGGAGACTACTATGTCAGGCCTGGGGAGACCACTATGTCAGGTCTGGGGAGACCACTATGTCAGGTCTGGGGAGACCACTATGTCAGGTCTGGGGAGACTACTATGTCAGGCCTGGGGAGACCACTATGTCAGGTCTGGGGAGACCACTATGTCAGGTCTGGGGAGACTATGATGAAGTATGTTTGTTTACATGTATCACTTTAGAACACCTTTATTTGTTATTCCGATCTCCACTGCAGTGGAATAAGCATGGATTTAACCAGCTTGAGGTTTTAGGCAAGTATCTTTATTTGTGTCTTAATTTACAAGGTTCTACTTTGATATCTAGATTACAATCAGACTTGCACAGCCAGAGCTGCAGAGCTTGTTTACCTCAGATTAAATGTTTGTTTAGTTCAGTTACAAGTGTCAAGCATTAGCATTTAATTCAATTAGTAAAACATTAAATTAGTAAAACATTTCAATTAACAGGTGTGCCTTGTTCAAAGTTAATTTGTGGAATTTCTTTCCTTCTTAATGTGTTTTAGGTAATCAGTCGTGTTGTGACAAGGTAGGGGTGGTATACAGAAGATAGCCCTATTTGGTAGAAGACCAAGCCCATATTATGGCAAGAACAGCTCAAATAAGCAAAGAGAAATGGCAGTCCATTTCTCAGTCAATCCGTAAAATTTCAAGAACTTTTAAAGTTTCTTTAAGAGCAGTCGCAACAACCATCAAGCGCTGTGATGAAACTGGCACTCATGAGGACCGCCACAGGAAAGGAAGACCCAGGGTTACCTCTGCTGAAGAGGATGTTCATTAGAGTTGTGGCGGATTTAGGTATAGGGGACATGAGCACGGGGCGCTTTTTTGGGGGGGGAATGGTGACATTTCTGCGATCGTTTTCCTATCGCTCATTTGCACGTCACGTCAATGATATCA
This sequence comes from Brachymystax lenok tsinlingensis, assembly GCA_030435695.1. Taxonomy (NCBI): domain Eukaryota; kingdom Metazoa; phylum Chordata; class Actinopteri; order Salmoniformes; family Salmonidae; genus Brachymystax; species Brachymystax lenok. The sequence goes on from CM059815.1 coordinate 43,686,128, forward strand.
TGTCACCGTGTGGGACTGTGGGTCAATTAACCTTGCTGTAGTCGGCGCCCTGATTCAAGTTTGTGAGCTAGGCAGGCTACTGCCTGGGAAGGTCTCCCACTCAGAAGTACGAGATGGAGAGGGGGGGCCGGGGTAGGTTGACCTCAGGTCTCCCCACTGGAAGCCCGAGGTAGGGGGAGAGGTGACCTCAGGTCTCCCCACTGGAAGCCCGAGGTAGGGGGAGCGGTGACCTCAGATCTCCCCACTGGAAGCCCGAGGTAGGGGGAGCAGTGACCTCAGGTCTCCCCACTGGAATCCCGAGGTAGGGGGAGCGGTGACCTTAGGTCTCCCCACTGGAAGCCCGAGGTAGGGGGAGAGGTGACCTCAGGTCTCCCCACTGGAAGCCCGAGGTAGGGGGAGCGGGGACCTCAGGTCTCCCCACTGGAAGCCCGAGGTAGGGGTAGCGGTGACCTCAGGTCTCCCCACTGGAAGCCCGAGGTAGGGGGAGCGGTGACCTCAGATCTCCCCACTGGAAGCCCGAGGTAGGGGGAGAGGTGACCTCAGGTCTCCCCACTGGAAGCCCGAGGTAGGGGGAGCGGTGACCTCAGATCTCCCCACTGGAAGCCCGAGGTAGGGGGAGAGGTGACCTCAGGTCTCCCCACTGGAAGCCCGAGGTAGGGGGAGAGGTGACCTCAGGTCTTCCCACTGGAAGCCCGAGGTAGGGGGGAGCGGGGGAATCTATCAAATAGCTCATCTCTAACTTTGTACAGTACTGATGCAATTAGTCAAATCAGTCACACTACGAAATGTTACCAAATAAATCACAATTCATTCATAATATATAGTTTCACAGACATATTGTTGCATTTTTTTCTGGTTTGTGCAACATCGTTAAGAATCATATAAACCAGTCTGCACACCACCAAGGTGAATTGGTTCAGTCTTGACTCTTGGTTGACAGCGTTGGGGGATGGGTAATCACCAAGGTGAATTGGTTCAGTCTTGACTGTTGGTTGACAGTGTTGGGGGATGGGTAATCACCGAGGTGAATTGGTTCAGTCTTGACTCTTGGTTGACAGTGTTGGGGGATGGGTAATCACCAAGGTGAATTGGTTCAGTCTTGACTCTTGGTTGACAGTGTTGGGGGATGGGTAATCACCAAGGTGAATTGGCTCAGTCTTGACTCTTGGTTGACAGTGTTGGGGATGGGTAATCACCAAGGTGAATTGGCTCAGTCTTGACTCTTGGTTGACAGTGTTGGGGGATGGGTAATCACCAAGGTGAATTGGCTCAGTCTTGACTCTTGGTTGACAGTGTTGGGGGATGGGTAATCACCAAGGTGAATTGGCTCAGTCTTGACTCTTGGTTGACAGCGTTGGGGGATGGGTAATCACCAAGGTGAATTGGTTTAGTCTTGACTCTTGGTTGACAGTGTTGGGGGATGGGTAATCACCAAGGTGAATTGGCTCAGTCTTGACTCTTGGTTGACAGCGTTGGGGGATGGGTAATCACCAAGGTGAATTGGTTTAGTCTTGACTCTTGGTTGACAGCGTTGGGGGATGGGTAATCACCAAGGTGAATTGGTTCAGTCTTGACTCTTGGTTGACAGCGTTGGGGGATGGGTAATCACCAAGGTGAATTGGTTCAGTCTTGACTCTTGGTTGACAGCGTTGGGGGATGGGTAATCACCAAGGTGAATTGGCTCAGTCTTGACTCTTGGTTGACAGCGTTGGGGGATGGGTAATGTATTGATGCTCGAGTGCCAAATCAACACAAATGAGTTTCTATTTGTCTTTGTTACTTCTTTATGAGTCTTATTTTTGTTTATATTTTTATATTTATAGAGTTTAAATGTTATGATTATTTATTTGTGTTGTTCCAAATGTCTGAATAAAAATGACAGTGCAGAATGTTTTTTTTTTTTAAGGGGGGGTTTGCCCAGGGAGTTAGAACCGCTACTGCAGTAGAGTTACCAGCCTCAGAAGTTGCAGTCAAAATAAATGCTTCAAAGGCAAATTACTACGCCGTCCTCGTCATACCTGGTTAACTGACAGATATGTCTCTGGACAACTGCACATGTAATGGTCTGTTGCTCTGCCAGGAAGGACTAAGAAAATTAGGATGAAAATGGTGTCTTGAGTAGTCACAAGTACTTTGTGTATGTGCGTGTTTTTGTGTGTGCCAAACTGCCCGTCTCTTCACATTTAATACTTGGTTTCTAATACATAATCTGATACCTTTCTAATCCATATCTAATCTGATACCTTTCTAATACATATCTAATCTGATACCTTTCTAATACATATCTAATCTGATACCTTTCTAATCCATATCTAATCTGATACCTTTCTAATCCATATCTAATCTGATACCTTTCTAATCCATATCTAATCTGATACTTTTCTAATCCATATCTAATCTGATACCTTTCTAATCCATATCTAATCTGATACCTTTCTAATCCATATCTAATCTGATACCTTTCTAATCCATATCTAATCTGATACCTTTCTAATACATATCTAATCTGATACCTTTCTAATACATATCTAATCTGATACCTTTCTAATACATATCTAATCTGATACCTTTGAAGGGCTGTCCCCGACTAAATAAAATAATTGATCGACCAAGAGTTGTCTGTTCTAAAGACCAATCAATTTTATAGATGTAGTACCAGTGAAAAGTTTGGAATCACCGACTCATTCCAGGGTTTTTCTTTATTTTTACTATTTTCTACATTGTAGAAAAGTAGTGAAGACATCAAAACTATGAAATAACACATATGGAACCATGTAGTAACCAAAAAAGTGTTAAACAAATCAAAATATATTTTATTTTTGAGATACTTCAAAGTATCCACCCTCTGCCTTGATGACAGCTTTGCACACTCTTGGCATTCTCATCAGTTGTGTTGTGACAAGGTATGGGTGGTATACAGAAGATAGCCCTGTGGTAAAAGACCAAGTCCATATTATGGCAAGAACAGCTCAAATAAGCAAAGAGAAACAACAGTCCATCATTACTTTAAGACATGAAGGTCAGCCAATCCAGAACATTTCAAGAACTTTGAAAGATTCTTCAAGTGCAGTCGCAAAAACCATCAAGCGCTATGATGAAACTGTCTCTCATGAGGACCGCCACAGGAAAAGAAAAAGTTACCTCTGCTGCAGAGGATAAGTTCATTAGAGTTAACTGCACCTCAGATTGCAGCCCAAATAAATGCTTCACAGAGTTCAAGTAAGAGACACATCTCAACATCAACTGTTCAGAGGAGACTGTGTGAATCAAGCATTCATGGACGAATTGCTGCAAAGAAACCACTACTGAAGGACACCAATAAGAAAGATAGACTTGCTTAGGCCATGAAACATGAACAAACATGGTGGAAATCTGTCCTTTGGTCTGATGAGTCCAAATGTGAGATTTTTGGTTCCAACCGCCGTGTCTTTGTGAGACGCAGAGTAGGATGATCTCCGCATGTGTGGTTCCCACCGTGAAGCATGGAGGAGGAGGTGTGATGGTGTGGGGGTGCTTTGCTGGTGATACTGTCTGTGATTTATTTAGAATTCAAGGCACACTTAACCAGCATGGCTACCACAGCATTCTGCAGCGATACACCATCCCATCTGGTTTGCACTAAGTAGGACTATCATTTGTTTTTCAACAGGACAATGACCCAAAACACACCTCCAGGCTGTGTAAGGGCTACTTGACCAAGGAGAGGGACGGAGTGCTGCATCAGATGACCTGGCCTCCACAATCACCCGACCTCAACACAATTGAGATGGTTTGGGATGAGTTGGAGTGAAGGAAAAGCAGCCAACACGTGCTCAGCATATGTGGGAATTACTTCAAGACTGTTTGGAAAATCATTCATGAAGCTGGTTGAGAGAATGCCAAGAGTGTGCAAATACAAATTCCATCTAGACACTGTTGCCCTAAGGCACACAAAAAACTATACATACCTCGGCCTAAATATCAGTGCCACAGGTAACTTCCACAAAGCTGTAAACGAGCTGAGAGACAAGGCAAGAAGGGCCTACTATGCCATCAAAAGGAACATAAAATTAGACATACCAATTAGGATCTGGCAAAAAATACTTGAATCAGTTATTGAACCCATTGCCCTTTATGTTTGTGAGGTCTGGAGTCCGCTCACCAACTAAGAATTCACATAATGGAACAAACACCAAATTGAGACTGCTTGCAGAATTCTGCTAAAATATCCTCCTTGTACAACGTAAAAGACCAAATAATGCATGCAGAGCAGAATTAGACCGATACCCGCTAATTATCAAAATCCAGAAAAGAGATGTGAAAACAAATCAAACATTGATAAACTCTCACATCTGTTCGGCGAAATATCGCAGTGTGCCGTCACAGCAGCAAGATTTGTGCCCCGTTGCCATGAGAAAAGGGCAACCAGTGGAGAACAAACAACATTGCAAATACAACCTATATTTATCTCTCTATTTATTTTCCCTTTCACACTTCAACTAATTGCACGTTGTTAACAACACTGTGCATAGCCAATAATACAACATTTGAAATGTCTACATTCTTTTAAAACTACTGTGAGTGTAATGTTCACTAATGTTTCCCTTGTTAATTTCCCTTTTGTTTATTGTCTATTCCATTTGCTTTGGCAATGTAAATAATATGTTTCCAATGGCAATAAAGCCCTTTGAATTGAGAGAGAGAGAGAGATAAACCCCCTAATTGTCCTCTAATGTTTATCACAGTGGGAGCTGGCTATGTGGGCTGCTACAGGGAAAAGAAAAGGGGGTGAATTCTCCTCTGGATGGGCCAGGTACTCAGAGCTGTTAATCAGGGTCAAGTATTAAACCTGGGGTCTCCCCAGCCTATAGCCAAGCCTAGCAGCATTACCCCTTTAAACCTCTACTGAGGGCTAGGGAGGGTTGGGGCTGTTTGGCTGGGGCTGTATGGCTAGGGAGGGTTGGGGCTATATGGCTAGAGAGGGTTGGGGCTGTATGGCTAGGGAGGGTTGGGGCTGTAAGGCTAGGGGCTGTATAGCTGGGAGTGATGTATGGCTAGGGAGGGTTGGGGCTGTATGGCTAGGGAGGGTTGGGGCAGTATAGCTGGGAGGGTTGGGGCTGTATGGCTAGGGAGGGTTGGGGCTGTATGGCTAGGGAGGGTTGGGTCTGTATGGCTAGGGAGGGTTGGGGCTGTATGGCTAGGGAGGGTTGGGGCTGTATGTCTAGGGAGGGTTGGGGCTGTATGGCTGGGAGGGTTGGGGCTGTATGGCTAGGGAGGGTTGGGGCTGTATGGCTGGGAGGGTTGGGGCTGTATGGCTGGGGCTGTATGGCTGGGAGGGTTGGGGCTGTATCGCTGGGAGGGTTGGGGCTGTCTGGCTGGGGCTGTATGGCTGGGAGACCATTGAAAGCTAGAGACCGGAGAGGGCTAGAGACCGGTGAGAGCTAGAGACCGGTGAGGGTTAGAAACCGGTGAGAGCTAGAGACCGGTGAGAGCTAGAGACCGGTGAGGGCTAGAGACCGGTTAGGGCTAGAGTCCGGTGAGAGCTAGAGACCGGTGAGGGTTAGAGACCGGTTAGGGCTAGAGTCTGGTGAGAGCTAGAGACCGGTGAGAGCTAGAGACCGGTGAGGGCTAGAGACCGGTGAGAGCTAGACCGGTGAGAGCTAGAGACTGGTGAGTGCTAGAGACTGGTGAGAGCTAGAGACTGGTGAGTGCTAGAGACTGGTGAGAGCTAGAGACTGGTGAGTGCTAGAGATGATCACGTGAAGCACTGTATTATATTGAATTATTTATTTTGCATTTGATGAGACGATGGTAAAGATGAGGTAGATTTACGTTAAGGCCAACGTGATTATTAATGAACGGACATCTAAGATGTACATCACTGGTTAAACAATGTCCATAGCTAAATGAAATCAGTAGTTTTGAATGATGTCCATAGCTAAATGAAATCAGTTGTAAAGCTGATCTGCTTGTTTGGATGGTGTAGGTGTGTTTCTTTGCATTTTACCAACAAGACATTTATATATTTCTTAATTCTGCAACACAAAACAGGAGACCCTCAGATTAAAGCTGAGTGTCTGAGCTCAGATATGGGTTCAAATATTTTTTGTAATCTTTCAAGTAGCTTCAGCATTTGCTTTAATGATTTCAAATATCTTTGGACCCCAGTTCTGAGCATCACACCACAACAGGCCAGGAGAGTGATTGATTGTGCAGTTCCTGTTCCTGTCCTCCACGTGGTTTAAAATTGGTTGGTGCTGAGCCGTTGAACGCATGAAGAGGTGCTCCCCAGGTTACACTGTGATCATCCACTCTTCACAGACACCAGCTGTGTCCCAAATATCTCCCTTTTCCTTATATAGTCCACTACTTTAGACCAGAGCCCTAGTAGAGAACAGGATACCATTTTGGAAGCAAGCAACATGGCCGCCTAGTGACTGCTCTACCAAGTGCACTATAACCAATCAGAAACCACGTTCCTCTGCGAGGGAAGGCAATGGATTCCATTTGAGATATTTTATTAACCTTTTTTTAAACAGGGGAAACAAGCTGAGACAGGGTCTCTTTTACAGTTGTGCCCTGTGATACAACAATAAAAACAACCCAGCAATTAATCCGAATTTAAAACCAAACAAAAATAAAACATATAAAAAGTACATAATGGAGATTAAAAAAATTGAGATTAAAAAGATTAAAATAAATATGATGTAAGGACTGAAGGTCTCCAGTAATCAGCTCAGAGACACCAGACGGATTTTACACTGGAGTCAGGGTGTTGCAAGACATACATTCAAGCACCTGCCATTTTGAGAAATGTCCTTAGACCTGATAAATGGGAATGTTCTGTTCAACTCTGGACCACGTTGGAGTCCTACAAGAACATTGTAGTACAACTCACAGTGAAGTGGTATAGGAAGTAAACAAGCATTGTTCATAAAACATACAGTACATTTTCTCCGCTTCAAACTGAAATGATGTTCTCTGCAGGTGGAGAAATGGCTTGTTTTACTGCTGTGGTGAGTAATGTAAAACACCAGGCCATGAGCGGGCGGTATACAGGGACCTAGTCAGTCAAACCACTTAATCATTAAGCTTAGCTGCAAAAATGTATATTTTTATTTTTATTTTATTCATTTCATCCAGATCAGAATAAGGATGTCCAGTAAATTACATTTCTGGAATACTGTACCCAATGGGCAGAGACTATGGATGTATCAGGTTACTTCAACCAAACAAGACCAGACGATAAATACTAGGTACGGGTACAGTCACCTGGGGGTTAGCAGGGGGTTCTTGATTGAGTCTCAGGTGTGTTCCTCTGTGTTGCCCTCCAGCTGGGACCTGGCTCCTTTACTGCTCTGATTGGCCCCTTGTTTCCTGGTTGTTGACAAAGGTGGTTTAAGGGTATGGTTGAGGTCAGTGTGAGATGACGTCATAGGTACAGAATGTGATGGGGAAAATACTGCACTGATTTGTTATATACTTGATCATTCAACAGAGTCACTTAGAGACATGACTCACCAGTTCAATAGAGTCACTTAGAGACATGACTCACCAGTTCAACAGAGTCACTTAGAGACATGACTCACCAGTTCAACAGAGTCACTTAGAGACATGACTCACTAGTTCAACAGAGTCACTTAGAGACATGACTCACCAGTTCAACAGAGTCACTTAGAGACATGACTCACCAGTTCAACAGAGTCACTTAGAGACATGACTCACCAGTTCAACAGAGTCACTTAGAGACATGACTCACCAGTTCAACAGAGTCACTTAGAGACATGACTCACCAGTTCAACAGAGTCACTTAGAGACATGACTCACCAGTTCAACAGAGTCACTTAGAGACATGACTCACCAGTTCAACAGAGTCACTTAGAGACATGACTCACCAGTTCAATAGAGTCACTTAGAGACATGACTCACCAGTTCAACAGAGCACTTAGAGACATGACTCACCAGTTCAACAGAGTCACTTAGAGACATGACTCACCAGTTCAACAGAGCACTTAGAGACATGACTCACCAGTTCAACAGAGTCACTTAGAGACATGACTCACCAGTTCAACAGAGTCACTTAGAGACATGACTCACCAGTTCAACAGAGTCACTTAGAGACATGACTCACCAGTTCAACAGAGCACTTACAGACATGACTCCCCAGTTCAACAGAGCACTTAGAGACATGACTCACCAGTTCAACAGAGCACTTAGAGACATGACTCACCAGTTCAACAGAGTCACTTAGAGACATGACTCACCAGTTCAACAGAGTCACTTAGAGACATGACTCACCAGTTCAACAGAGTCACTTAGAGACATGACTCACCAGTTCAACAGAGTCACTTAGAGACATGACTCACCAGTTCAACAGAGTCACTTAGAGACATGACTCACCAGTTCAATAGAGTCACTTAGAGACATGACTCACCAGTTCAACAGAGCACTTAGAGACATGACTCACCAGTTCAACAGAGTCACTTAGAGACATGACTCACCAGTTCAACAGAGCACTTAGAGACATGACTCACCAGTTCAACAGAGTCACTTAGAGACATGACTCACCAGTTCAACAGAGTCACTTAGAGACATGACTCACCAGTTCAACAGAGTCACTTAGAGACATGACTCACCAGTTCAACAGAGCACTTACAGACATGACTCCCCAGTTCAACAGAGCACTTAGAGACATGACTCACCAGTTCAACAGAGCACTTAGAGACATGACTCACCAGTTCAACAGAGTCACTTAGAGACATGACTCACCAGTTCAACAGAGTCACTTAGAGACATGACTCACCAGTTCAACAGAGTCACTTAGAGACATGACTCACCAGTTCAACAGAACACAGACACTGGACAGAGGAACTCTGCCTAGAAGGCCACCATCCCGGAGTCAACTCTTCACTGTTGATGTTGAGACTGGTGTTTTGCGGGTACTAGTTAACGAAGCTGCCAGTTGAGGACTTGTGAGGCGTCTGTTTCTCAAACTAGACACTCTAATGTACTTGTCCTCTTGCTCAGTTGTGCACCGGGGCCTCCCACTCCTCTTTCTATTCTGGTTAGAGCCAGTTTGCGCTGTTCTGTGAAGGGAGTAGTACACAGCATTGTACGAGATTCTTCAGTTTATTGGCAATTTCTCACATGGAATTGCCTTCATTTCTCAGAACAAGAATAGAATGACGAGTTTCAGAAGAACGTTTTTTTGTTTCTAGCAATTTTGAGCCTGTAATAAAACCCACAAACGCTGATGCTCCAGATTATTCATTTGTATTTATCCGTTAGATACTCAACTAGTCTAAAGAAGGCCAGTTTTATTGCTTCTTTAAATCAGACCAACAGTTTTCAGCTGTGCTAACATAATTGCAAACAGGTTTTTCTAATGATAAACTTGGATTAGCTAACACAAATTGCCATTGAAACACAGGAGTGATGGTTGCTGATAATGGGCCTCTGTACGCCTATGTAGATATTCTAATAAAATAATCTGCCATTTCCAGCTACAATAGTCATTTACAACATGAATTATGTCTAAACTGTTTTTCTGATCAATTTGATGTTATATTAATGGACAAAAAAAATAGTTTTTCTTTAAAAAACGAAGAAAATGTCTACGTGACCCCAAACTGTTGAACGGTAGTGTAGGTGCTACTGTATGCCTGGGAAACTAATCTAGATGTAGTTCAATGCAACACCGACTATGTTCTATGTTCTTGTAAATGGGTTGGTAAGGAATCGTCCTCCTAGCTCTTGCATGGCCGATAGACAGGGTTGTTCTAACAGAGTTGCTCACCACTCTAGCAGGCTAGGGAGATATACAGTAACCCTTAATAGACAGTGGCTCTTTGGTGTGCCGGGACTTGACAAGAGATTACGTATTGGTACTGTCTGTTATATACTGTATGTGGAGATGTTCAAGCACAGCTCTGAGAGCATAGTGTGAGACAACTGTGGAAGGTGACAGGTAGGTAGCCTGTTGTTCAAGCCATTTCTTTACAGGCTGTACCAACTCTCCTGAATCAACGCCTGTTACAGTATCTGAGAGAGAGAGACGGAGGGAGAGAGAGAGAGAGAGAGAGAGAGATGGAGAGGGAGGGAGAGAGAGAGAGACAGAAGGAAAGAGAGAGACAGAGGGAGAGAGAGAGAGACGGAGGGAGAGAGAGAGAGAGACAGAGGGAGAGAGAGAGAGATGGAGGGAGAGAGAGAGAGAGAGACAGAGGGAGGGAGAGAGAGATGGAGGGAGAGAGAGAGAGAGAGACAGAGGGAGGGAGAGAGAGACAGAGAGAGGGATGGAGGGAGAGAGAGAGAGAGAGAGAGAGAGAGAGAGAGAGAGAGAGAGAGAGAGAGAGAGAGAGAGAGAGAGAGAGAGAGAGAGGGAGAGAGTGTTAGGAGAACACTTTTTTCAGAGAACGTTCTAAGAATGTTATTTAAAAACATAGACATTGCCTTCAGAAAGTATTCAGACCCTTTGACTCTTTCTCTCTGAGTACATTTACATGCACATTAATTATTCTATATTAAACTGATTATAGCAGAAGGCCGAGTATGGCATTAGTCATGTAAACGTCTTAATTCCAGCGGTGTATTTGATCATCACCACAAGCCTCACTCTTATGCGCTAGTGAAGTGAGTTCAGAAATGTATGCATCTTCTCAATAGTTTTCACATACGAACTTTACATGTTACAAACTCAGAATCAAAAAGGATTCGCAAAAAATAACGTGGTCGCTGTGGTAGACTGTTTATTTTGATTGGTGGTTTTCTGCATTTATCAGTGTGTCATCGGGTAGCCTGATTTTAGACATGGAAACCGGATTATTAGGAAATCTTTCTTGCAAATCATGTAAACGTTTTAAACTAACTTGTATATTAAACTGACTATTCACAATAATCACATTATATTGTGCACATTATAGTAACCATGCTATCGCCTCTCTCTCTCTCTCTCTCTCTCTCTCTCTCTCTCTCTCTCTCTCTCTCTCTCTCTCTCTCACTCCCCGCCCCTTCCCTCTCTCTATCTCACCCCCCTTCACCTCCCTCTCTCGCTCTCTCTCTCTCTCCCGCTCTCTCTGCCAATGGGTAGAAGCCACTTCACATCAGTTTGCAATCTTTCTTGCAAATCATGTAAACGTTTTAAACTAACTTGTATATTAAACTGACTATTCACAATAATCACATTATATTGTGCACATTATAGTAACCATGCTATCGCCTCTCTCTCTCTCTCTCTCTCTCTCTCTCTCTCTCTCTCTCTCTCTCTCTCTCTCTATCTCTCTCTCTCTCTCCCACTCCCCGCCCCTTCCCTCTCTCTATCTCACCCCTTCACCTCCCTCTCTCGCTCTCTCTCTCTCTCTCTCCCGCTCTCTCTGCCAATGGGTAGAAGCCACTTCACATCAGTTTAGAGTGGAGCATGGGGAGTAGTGTCTCTCCTCTCACACTGAAACACGCACAATACGTGGCAATACGTGTCGATAGACAGCAAATCACACGCACATCTATTCAAAGAGACGTATGCCAATGGAATATAAATGAGGCTCTTCATGACATGGATTAAAGCAAATGAAGCCAATTCGTGGTAAAGACCACTTCATTGGGGATTCCAGATTGCTTTTCGTAAATCTCTCGATATGTTCAGTCCCGATACTTCAATATACTGTAGTAGCGACACATACATTAGTAGCAATAGTAACACGACCGATTCCTTTTCACCAGTTATTCCTAAAGGATAATGCTTAATATCTAAATTGGACTGCAGTTTGAATTGTTTCCCTCATTCTGTAGTATTATGGAAGTGATGCTGGTTGGGATGTTGATTACAGTCTAAATGCTGCTGGTTGGGATGTTGATTACAGTCTAAATGCTGCTGGTTGGGGTGTTGATTACAGTCTAAATGCTGCTGGTTGGGATGTTGATTACAGTCTAAATGCTGCTGGTTGGGATGTTGATTACAGTCTAAATGCTGCTGGTTGGGATGTTGATTACAGTCTAAATGCTGCTGGTTGGGATGTTGATTACAGTCTAAATGCTGCTGGTTGCGATTTGTATTACAGTCTAAATGCTGCTGGTTGGGATGTTGATTACAGTCTAAATGCTGCTGGTTGGGATGTTGATTACAGTCTAAATGCTGCTGGTTGGGATGTTGATTACAGTCTAAATGCTGCTGGTTGCGATTTGTATTACAGTCTAAATGCTGCTGGTTGGGATGTTGATTACAGTCTAAATGCTGCTGGTTGGGATGTTGATTACAGTCTAAATGCTGCTGGTTGGGGTGTTGATTACAGTCTAAATGCTGCTGGTTGGGGTGTTGATTACAGTCTAAATGCTGCTGGTTGGGATGTTGATTACAGTCTAATTGCTGCTGGTTGGGATGTTGATTACAGTCTAAATGCTGCTGGTTGGGATGTTGATTACAGTCTAAATGCTGCTGGTTGGGATGTTGATTACAGTCTAAATGCTGCTGTCATGTAGTCATGTAGTACAGTATGTATAATATAGTACTAGTCATGTAGTACAGCATGTATACTATAGTACTAGTCATGTAGTACAGTATGTATAATATAGTACTAGTCATGTAGTACAGTATGTATAATATAGTACTAGTCATCTAGTACAGCATGTATAATATAGTACTAGTCATGTAGTACAGTATGTATAATATAGTACTAGTCATGTAGTACAGTATGTATAATATAGTACTAGTCATCTAGTACAGCATGTATAATATAGTACTAGTCATGTAGTACAGTATGTATAATATAGTACTAGTCATGTAGTACAGTATGTATAATACAGTACTAGTCATGTAGTACAGCATGTATAATATAGTACTAGTCATGTAGTACAGCATGTATAATATAGTACTAGTCATGTAGTACAGTATGTATAATATAGTACTAGTCATGTAGTACAGCATGTATAATATAGTACTAGTCATGTAGTACAGCATGTGTAATATTGTTCTAGTCATGTAGTACAGTATGTATAATATAGTACTAGTCATGAGGTACAGTATGTATAATATAGTACTAGTCATGTAGTACAGCATGTATAATATAGTACTAGTCATGTAGTACAGCATGTATAATATAGTACTAGTCATGTAGTACAGTATGTATAATATAGTACTAGTCATGTAGTACAGCATGTATAATATAGTACTAGTCATGTAGTACAGTATGTATAATATAGTACTAGTCATGTAGTACAGCATGTATAATATAGTACTAGTCATGTAGTACAACATGTATAATATAGTACTAGTCATGTAGTACAGTATGTATAATATAGTACTAGTCATGTAGTACAGCATGTATAATATAGTACTAGTCATGTAGTACAGTATGTATAATATAGTACTAGTCATGTAGTACAGCATGTATAATATAGTACTAGTCATGTAGTACAGCATGTATAATATAGTACTAGTCATGTAGTACAGCATGTATAATATAGTACTAGTCATGTAGTACAGTATGTATAATATAGTACTAGTCATGTAGTACAGTATGTATAATATAGTACTAGTCATGTTGTACAGCATGTATAATATAGTACTAGTCATGTAGTACAGTATGTATAATATAGTACTAGTCATGTAGTACAGCATGTATAATATAGTACTAGTCATGTAGTACAGCATGTATAATATAGTACTAGTCATGTAGTACAGTATGTATAATATAGTACTAGTCATGTTGTACAGCATGTATAATATAGTACTAGTCATGTAGTACAGTATGTATAATATAGTACTAGTCATGTAGTACAGTATGTATAATATAGTACTAGTCATGTAGTATAGTATGTATAATATAGTACTAGTCATGTAGTACAGTATGTATAATATAGTACTAGTCATGTAGTACAGTATGTATAATATAGTACTAGTCATGTAGTACAGCATGTATAATATAGTACTAGTCATGTAGTACAGCATGTATAATATAGTACTAGTCATGTAGTACAGTATGTATAATATAGTACTAGTCATGTAGTACAGTATGTATAATATAGTACTAGTCATGTAGTACAGTATGTATAATATAGTACTAGTCATGTAGTACAGTATGTATAATATAGTACTAGTCATGTAGTACAGCATGTATAATATAGTACTAGTCATGTAGTACAGCATGTATAATATAGTACTAGTCATGTAGTACAGCATGTATAATATAGTACTAGTCATGTAGTACAGTATGTATAATATAGTACTAGTCATGTAGTACAGTATGTATAATATAGTACTAGTCATGTAGTACAGTATGTATAATATAGTACTAGTCATGTAGTACAGTATGTATAATATAGTACTAGTCATGTAGTACAGCATGTATAATATAGTACTAGTCATGTAGTACAGTATGTATAATATAGTACTAGTCATGTAGTACAGCATGTATAATATAGTACTAGTCATGTAGTACAGCATGTATAATATAGTACTAGTCATGTAGTACAGTATGTATAATATAGTACTAGTCATGTAGTACAGCATGTATAATATAGTACTAGTCATGTAGTACAGCATGTATAATATAGTACTAGTCATGTAGTACAGCATGTATAATATAGTACTAGTCATGTAGTACAGCATGTATAATATAGTACTAGTCATGTAGTACAGTATGTATAATATAGTACTAGTCATGTAGTACAGCATGTATAATATAGTACTAGTCATGTAGTACAGTATGTATAATATAGTACTAGTCATGTAGTACAGCATGTATAATATAGTACTAGTCATGTAGTACAGTATGTATAATATAGTACTAGTCATGTAGTACAGCATGTATAATATAGTACTAGTCATGTAGTACAGCATGTATAATATAGTACTAGCTAGTCATGTAGTACAGTATGTATAATATAGTACTAGTCATGTAGTACAGTATGTATAATATAGTACTAGTCATGTAGTACAGCATGTATAATATAGTACTAGTCATGTAGTACAGTATGTATAATATAGTACTAGTCATGTAGTACAGCATGTATAATATAGTACTAGTCATGTAGTACAGCATGTGTGGCGTCCAGTGAATTACTCTGTAGAACATGAGCATCTCATACATATTTGATGCTGCTCATTCTGCTTAGACACATTTAACCCACATTCACATTAGTCTCACTTATACATGAACCTGTGTGTGTGTGTGTGCAATGTGTGGGTGAACCAGTCAAGAAGATTTCGTCTGTAATGCCTTATTGTGTATTAACTAGTTCTGGCACACTGTGAGTCATTTGAATGTATATTTACTTAGCCAAGTCGTTAAATGACACTACGGTTAAATCTTCTAAATATTTCCATCACTCTCATCACTAAAATGAGAGTAATTCTCTGATATCACTGAAACGCTCCTATAACTTGATGAAGGCACTTAACCCTAATTTGTTCCAGGGGTTGTTATACTACTGACCCTGTACTATCAAGGCTGTCAGGTCAGTACTATCCAGGCTGTCAGGTCAGTACTATCCAGGCTGTCAGGTCAGTTCTATCCAGGCTATCAGGTCAGTTCTATCAAGGCTGTCAGGTCAGTTCTATCCAGGCTGTCAGGTCAGTTCTATCAAGGCTGTCAGGTCAGTACTATCCAGGCTGTCAGGTCAGTACTATCCAGGCTGTCAGGTCAGTTCTATCCAGGCTGTCAGGTCAGTTCTATCAAGGCTGTCAGGTCAGTTCTATCCAGGCTGTCAGGTCAGTTCTATCAAGGCTGTCAGGTCAGTACTATCCAGGCTGTAAGGTCAGTACTATCCAGGCTGTCAGGTCAGTACGATCCAGGCTGTCAGGTCAGTACTATCCAGGCTGTCAGGTCAGTACTATCCAGGCTGTCAGGTCAGTACTATCCAGGCTGTCAGGTCAGTACTATCCAGGCTGTCAGGTCAGTACTATCCAGGCTGTCAGGTCAGTTCTATCCAGGCTGTCAGGTCAGTTCTATCAAGGCTGTCAGGTCAGTTCTATCCAGGCTGTCAGGTTAGTACTATCCAGGCTGTCAGGTCAGTACTATCCAGGGCCAGGCTGTCAGGTCAGTACTATCCAGGCCCTCAGGTCAGTACCATCCAGGCGGTCAGGTCAGTACAATCCAGGCTGTGGGGTCAGTACTATCCAGGCCCTCAGGTCAGTACTATCCAGGGCCAGGCTGTCAGGTCAGAACTATCCAGGCTGTCACGTCAGTACTATCCAGGCTGTCAGGTCAGTACTATCCAGGCTGTCAGGTCAGTACCATCCAGGCGGTCAGGTCAGTACTATCCAGGCTGTCAGGTCAGTACTATCCAGGCTGTCACGTCAGTACTATCCAGGCTGTCAGGTCAGTACTATCCAGGCTGTCAGGTCAGTACAATCCAGGCTGTCAGGTCAGTACTATCCAGGCTGTCAGGTCAGTACTATCCAGGGCCAGGCTGTCAGGTCAGTACTATCCAGGCCATCAGGTTAGTACTATCAAGGCTGTCAGGTCAGTAGTATCCAGGCTGTCACGTCAGTACTATCCAGGCTGTCAGGTCAGTACTATCCAGGCTGTCAGGTCAGTACTATCCAAGCTGTCAGGTCAGTACTATCCCAGCCTTCAGGTCAGTACTATCCAGGCTGTCAGGTCAGTACTATCCAGGCTGTAAGGTCAGTACTATCCAGGCTGTAAGGTCAGTACGATCCAGGCTGTCAGGTCAGTACTATCCAGGCTGTCAGGTCAGTACTATCCAGGCTGTCAGGTCAGTACTATCCAGGCCCTCAGGTCAGTACTATCCAGGCTGTCATGTCAGTACTATCCAGGCTGTCAGGTCAGCACTATCCAGGCTGTCAGGTCAGTACTATCCAGGCTGTCAGGTCAGTAACATCCAGGCTGTCAGGTCAGTACTATCCAGGCTGTCAGGTCAGTACTATCCAGGCCCTCATGTCAGTACTATCCAGGCTGTCAGGTCAGCACTATCCAGGCTGTCAGGTCAGCACTATCCAGGCTGTCAGGTCAGTACTATCCAGGCTGTCAGGTCAGTACTATCCAGGCTGTCAGGTCAGTACTATCCAGGCCCTCATGTCAGTACTATCCAGGCTGTCAGGTCAGCACTATCCAGGCTGTCAGGTCAGTACTATCCAGGCTGTAAGGTCAGTACGATCCAGGCTGTCAGGTCAGTACTATCCAGGCTGTCAGGTCAGTACTATCCAGGCCCTCATGTCAGTACTATCCAGGCCGTCATGTCAGCACTATCCAGGCTGTCAGGTCAGCACTATCCAGGCTGTCAGGTCAGCACTATCCAGGCTGTCAGGTCAGTACTATCCAGGCTGTCAGGTCAGTACTATCCAGGCCGTCAGGTCAGTACTATCCAGGCCGTCAGGTCAGTACCATCCAGGCCGTCAGGTCAGTACTATCCAGGCTGTCAGGTCAGTACGATCCAGGCTGTCAGGTCAGTACGATCCAGGCTGTCAGGTCAGTACTATCCAGGCTGTCAGGTCAGTACGATCCAGGCAATCAGGTCAGTACGATCCAGGCTGTCAGGTCAGCACCATCCAGGCTGTCAGGTCAGTACCATCCAGGTCATCAGGTCAGTACTATCCAGGCCCTCAGGTCAGTACGATCCAGGCCCTCAGGTCAGTACTATGCAGGCAGTCAGGTCAGTACGATCCAGGCTGTCAGGTCAGTAACATCCAGGCTGTCAGGTCAGTACTATCCAGGCTGTCAGGTCAGTACTATCCAGGCTGTCCGGTCAGTAACATCCAGGCTTTCAGGTCAGTACTATCCAGGCTGTCAGGTCATTACTATCCAGGCTGTCAGGTCAGTACTATCCAGGCTGTAAGGTCAGTACTATCCAGGCTGTAAGGTCAGTACGATCCAGGCTGTCAGGTCAGTACTATCCAGGCTGTCAGGTCAGTACTATCCAGGCTGTCAGGTCAGTAATATCCAGGCTGTCAGGTCAGTGCTATCCAGGCTGTCAGGTCAGTACTTCCCAGGTCCAGGCTGTCAGGTCAGTAACATCCAGGCTGTCAGGTCAGTACTATCCAGGCTGTCAGGTCAGTACTATCCAGGCCCTCATGTCAGTACTATCCAGGCTGTCAGGTCAGCACTATCCAGGCTGTCAGGTCAGCACTATCCAGGCTGTCAGGTCAGTACTATCCAGGCTGTCAGGTCAGTACTATCCAGGCTGTCCGGTCAGTAACATCCAGGCTTTCAGGTCAGTACTATCCAGGCTGTCAGGTCATTACTATCCAGGCTGTCAGGTCAGTACTATCCAGGCTGTAAGGTCAGTACTATCCAGGCTGTAAGGTCAGTACGATCCAGGCTGTCAGGTCAGTACTATCCAGGCTGTCAGGTCAGTACTATCCAGGCTGTCAGGTCAGTAATATCCAGGCTGTCAGGTCAGTGCTATCCAGGCTGTCAGGTCAGTACTTCCCAGGTCCAGGCTGTCAGGTCAGTAACATCCAGGCTGTCAGGTCAGTACTATCCAGGCTGTCAGGTCAGTACTATCCAGGCCCTCATGTCAGTACTATCCAGGCTGTCAGGTCAGCACTATCCAGGCTGTCAGGTCAGCACTATCCAGGCTGTCAGGTCAGTACTATCCAGGCTGTCAGGTCAGTACTATCCAGGCCGTCAGGTCAGTACTATCCAGGCCGTCAGGTCAGTACCATCCAGGCCGTCAGGTCAGTACTATCCAGGCTGTCAGGTCAGTACGATCCAGGCTGTCAGGTCAGTACGATCCAGGATGTCAGGTCAGTACTATCCAGGCTGTCAGGTCAGTACTCTCCAGGCCGTCAGGTCAGTACTTTCCAGGCCCTCAGGTCAGTACTATCCAGGTCCTCAGGTCAGTTTGATCCAGGCTGTCAGGTCATTGCGATCCAGGCTGTCAGGTCAGTACTATCCAGGCCCTCATGTCAGTACTATCCAGGCTGTCAGGTCAGCACTATCCAGGCTGTCAGGTCAGCACTATCCAGGCTGTCAGGTCAGTACTATCCAGGCTGTCAGGTCAGTACTATCCAGGCTGTCCGGTCAGTAACATCCAGGCTTTCAGGTCAGTACTATCCAGGCTGTCAGGTCATTACTATCCAGGCTGTCAGGTCAGTACTATCCAGGCTGTAAGGTCAGTACTATCCAGGCTGTAAGGTCAGTACGATCCAGGCTGTCAGGTCAGTACTATCCAGGCTGTCAGGTCAGTACTATCCAGGCTGTCAGGTCAGTAATATCCAGGCTGTCAGGTCAGTGCTATCCAGGCTGTCAGGTCAGTACTTCCCAGGTCCAGGCTGTCAGGTCAGTAACATCCAGGCTGTCAGGTCAGTACTATCCAGGCTGTCAGGTCAGTACTATCCAGGCCCTCATGTCAGTACTATCCAGGCTGTCAGGTCAGCACTATCCAGGCTGTCAGGTCAGAACTATCCAGGCTGTCAGGTCAGTACTATCCAGGCTGTCAGGTCAGTACTATCCAGGCCGTCAGGTCCAGTACTATCCAGGCCGTCAGGTCAGTACCATCCAGGCCGTCAGGTCAGTACTATCCAGGCTGTCAGGTCAGTACGATCCAGGCTGTCAGGTCAGTACGATCCAGGATGTCAGGTCAGTACTATCCAGGCTGTCAGGTCAGTACTCTCCAGGCCGTCAGGTCAGTACTTTCCAGGCCCTCAGGTCAGTACTATCCAGGTCCTCAGGTCAGTTTGATCCAGGCTGTCAGGTCATTGCGATCCAGGCTGTCAGGTCAGTACTATCCAGGCCCTCAGGTCAGTTTGATCCAGGCTGTCAGGTCATTGCGATCCAGGCTGTCAGGTCAGTACTATCCAGGCCCTCAGGTCAGTTTGATCCAGGCTGTCAGGTCATTGCGATCCAGGCTGTCAGGTCAATACTATCCAGGGATATGATAGTTTGTTGCTAAGGAATCACACCCAACATTTTAGATCTTTCATTCATGAAGCCTAATCTCCACCGAAAATAATAACAAATTAAACGAAATACCATCCCAGGTAGCTGATAACGTTCTTGCATGCAACCTTCCCACAACTTTCTCAACTTTGCTTTGATGTTTCACAAAAGTTCTGAACCTTTCTCTTCTCATAGTTTCTACAGATTGTATCAGGTATGTAGGTAAGTGCAGACCGTGTCGAAGTAACAATGTTTATTACAGCAACAGGGGCAAAGGTACAGGACGGCTGGCTCAGGTCAGGCAGAGTGGTCAGGAGGGCGGGCTCAGGGTCAGAAACAGGCAAGGGTCAAAACCAGGAGGATGAGGGAAAATAGAGACTGATATTTGCGAACTGGCAACAGGCAAACAGAGAACACAGGTATAAATACACAGGGGATAATGGGGAACAGTGGCGACACCTGGAGGTGGGTGGAGACAATCACAAAGACAGGTGAAACAGATCAGGGTGTGACAGATTGTAGATTAAAGATAAACTTTTTTACCAAGAGTATTATTATAATATTGATCGATTGACTTTGGGTTTTCAAATCACCCAGTATTGCTATTTGCAGAGTTAGCTCCACGTCAATTACGCTACTCTTCAACCATTCCTGAACCTGCAACCAAACACAAGCTACATAAGGACAGTACCAAAACAAATGATCTAATGAGTCTGTCTCTTTGCAGAAAAATCTGCAGAGCTGGGATGGTTGTATCCCCCATATATATATAACATTCTATTGGTTGGAAGAATTTTGTATAATAATTTAAATTGAAAAAAACATACGTTTTGAATCCGGAGTTTTGTGTATTAGTTCATAAACCATGTGCCGCGGTATTGGCCACATCAAAAATCTCTTCCCAACTATTTTGAAACCTGTATGGCGCAGCTGTCAAAGTTTTGGTCCCTAAATTAAGCTGTAGTTGTAGTTTTTTATTTCTCACAATTTTCTTTAAACAATTTTGATCTTAAATGTAGGGCTGACAGACCAGTTCCTTACCTTCTCCTTTTTCCACTTGTCTCTTCATTTTTTGTTATCTGCATGTTTGACATATCTCCACCAGTCCTATTTATTTAATCATTAATAAAGATTGGAACATTGTTAGTACATTTAAGGAACTTGACAAAATACTTCATTTTCTTTTTATTTCATTACTTTAACAGAATGTTTCCTGAAAGTTCAAACATGGTTACATTTAATAAAAAAAATGTTGGTAATGTTCCAGGAATGTTGTCCAACTGGTTTGACGTTGGGAATGTTCTCAAATAGTTCAGGGAATGTTATGAAACAACATTCTTCTGTAGGAATTTCAGTACTTCAGCATAACGTTTCCAACACGTTTCCTCATGGTTCTCAAATTCTTCAGAGAACGTTAAGAAAACATTCCATAAAAAACACAATAAAACTTTAGTAACGTTCAGAGAACGTTATTTGAAAACATATACGTTCTGTTCTCAGCATTAACAAAACTCTTGTGAAGTGAGTTCAGCTGTGTTGAGCCTACAGCTGCGCCACCAGCTCCATGATTCACACCTGGACTTAATTACCTCTCCTTTATAGGTACTTTCCTTTTGTTCATTCCTAAGTTGGCATTGCACCTGTGTTCATGTTACCTCGCTACTGTTACGCTGTCTTGTTTCATGTTTTCATTAAGCGTTTTACCTGCACCTGCTTCTCGACTCACGGCGTCATTGTTACACAGGAACCAAAGGAAAATGTTCTCAGACACTCCCTGCAACCTAAGAATAAATGTTAAATGTTCACTTCTGTTCTCAGAAAGTAAAAAAAAAAAAAAGATTATGTTTTACCGGTCAGGAAACACATGGCTTCGTTCTGACAGCCAATATGAAACCAAAAAATACACTTACCTGCCTGTGTTTTAGGTACATCCATCTTATGTTGGGTTGGACCCACTTTTGCCTCCAGAACAGCCTGAATTCTTTGAGGCATAATACAAGGTGTTGGAAACATTCTACAGAGATGTTGGTCCATGCAGGTGCTGCAGATTGGATGGCGGTACATTCATGCTACCAACAGGTCATTCCATCTCATCCCAAAGATGCACTATTAGGTTGAGGTCTGGGGACCGCGCAGGCCACTCAAGTAAACTGAACTCGCTGTCATGTTCCAGGCAATGTTTCCCCCACTCCTCAATTGTCCAGTGTTGGTGATTGCGTGCTCGCTGGAGTCGCTGCTTCATGTTTTTAGCTGACAGGAGTGGAACCCGGTGTGGTTCTACAATAGCCCATCCGTGACAAAGGGTCGACGAGTTATGCGGTCCGAGAATCCGTTCTGCACACCACCGTTGTACTGCGCTCAGCTTGCACAATTCTGACTAGACCCTAGACACTGTCGTGTGTGAAAAGCCCAGGAGGGTGGCCGTTTCTGGGATACTGGATCCGGCCTGCCTGGCATCACACCAGGAAAGCCCCAGCCACGTGACTCACAGTCTGTAGGAGTGATACATTTTCGTGAACGGGGTGGCGTACCTAATAAATCGACATCCACATCTTCGGCGCCCGGGGAACAGTGGGTTAACTGCCTTGTTCAGGGGCAGAACAACAGATTTTTACCTTGTCAGCTCGGGGATTTGAACTTGCAACCCTCCGGTTACAAGTCCAATGCTCTAACCACTAGGCTACCTGCCGCCCCCACACACACACACACACACTGTGGTTGGAGTATGCAATCTCTCCCTATCCCAGTCTATTGTCCCCACTTTCTTCAAAATGTCCACCATTGTTCCTGTACTCAAGAAAGTGAATGTAACTGAACTAAATGACTATCGCCCAGTAGCACTCACTTCTGTCATCATGAAGTGCTTTGAGAGGCTAGATAAGGACCATATCACCTCCACCTTACCTGACACCCTAGACCCACTACAATTCACGTATTGCCCCAACAGATCCGCAAACCTCACAACTGACATTGCACTGCACACTGCCCTCTCTCACCTGGACAAGAGGAACACCTATGTGAGAATGCTGTTCATTGACTACGGCTCAGCCTTCAACACCGTAGTGCTCATCATTATGCTCAGGGCCCTAGGACTGAACCCCTCCCTGTGCAACTGGATCCTGGACTTCCTGACGGGCCGAGCCCAAGTGGTGAAGGTAGACAACACTTCCGTAACACGCTGGTCCTCAACACGGAGGCCCCACAGGGGTGCGTGCTCAGCACCCTCCTGTACTCCCTGTTCACCCACGACTGCGTGGCCACGCATTTCTCTAACTCAATCATCAAGTTTGCTGACGACACAATAGTGGTAGACCTGATTACCAACAACGATGAGACAGCCTACAGGTGAGAGCCCTGGCGTAGTGCTACCAGAAAATAACCTCTCCCTTATCGTCAACAAATTGTAGGAGCTGATTGTGGCCTACAGGAGAGACAACGCCCCCATCTACATAGGCGGGACCACAGCGGAGAGGGACAAAAGCTTCGAGTTCCTCGGCGTGCACATCACTGACGACCTGAAATGGTCCCTCCACACAGACAGTGGTGATGAAGGCGTAACAGTTCCTCGGCGTGCACATCACTGACGACCTGAAATGGTCCCTCCACACAGACAGTGGTGATGAAGGCGTAACAGTTCCTCGGCGTGCACATCACTGACAACCTGAAATGGTCCCTCACACAGACAGTGTGGTAAAAGAAGGAGCAACAAATCAAATCCAATGTTATTTGTCACATGCGCGACCTTAACGTGAAATGCTTACTTACAAGCGCTTAACCAACAGTGCAGTTCAAGAAATAGAGTTAAATCTTCTTAGGGATACCTAGCCCCTCCCCTTTTTTTTTTCTTTCTAAAATGACATACCCCAATCTAACTGCCTGTAAATCAGGCCCTGAAGCAAGGATATGCATATTCTTGGTACCATTTGAAGGGAAACACTTTGAAGTTTGTGGAAATGTGAATTGAATGTAGGAGAATATAACACAATAGATCTGGTAGAAGAAAATACAAAGAACTAAAAACTATCGTTTTTTTTCCCCTTTCTACCACCATCTTTGAAATGCAACAGAAAGGTCCCAGTTCTAGCCATCACTCTGGGTGTAATTCCGATGGGGTCCACAAGAGGGCAGCAGTGTATGTGCTAAGTTTCAGACGGATAACTTGAAGTATGAGAGAACTACATGACATTTAGTGTGAAGTCACCCAGGTACATTTGGGCAAACCGTGAAGAAGACATTAGCATTCATATAAAAAATTTCTGCAAGAATATCGTCAAATCTGTATACTTGGACTTGGATTTAGCTTTTCCAGTATTAGTAGCCATAAATTCAACATTTGCAAAACAACCAGTTTTCATAATTTTTGTCCAAAAGGAAAAGGTATGCTGTCGCACAAGGTTAGTAACTATATTTTACGACAGATACATGGTTTACAGATACTCCCGTAAAGCCCAGCTCATTGGCTATCTAGCTAGTTTGTTTGACCCCGATTGGTGCTTATTTGACAAAGTTACAGTCAATCAAGTGAAGACCGCCCGCGTCATCGGCGTGACACGAAGGCGTCGCTCTCCGACCAAATCTGGTGAAAAAGGATCTAACAAAACAACACTCCATGTTATCTCTGGGACCCTTGGATGATAAATCAGAGCAAGATTTCAGAATGTAAGGACACATTTCACCTTCAGAGGTGAATTTATCACAGTACTACAGCACTACAGCACTTATAGATCCATACAGTACTACAGTACTACAGTACTTATAGATCCATACAGTACTACAGTACGTATAGATCCATACAGTACTACAGTACTACAGCACTTATAGATCCATACAGTACTACAGTACTTATAGATCCATACAGTACTACAGTACTTATAGATCCATACAGTACTACAGTACTACAGCACTTATAGATCCATACAGTACTACAGTACTACAGCACTTATAGATCCATACAGTACTACAGTACTTATAGATCCATACATTACTACAGTACTACAGCACTTATAGATCCATACAGCACTACAGTACTACAGTACTTATAGATCCATACAGTACTACAGTACTACTGTACTTATAGATCCATACAGTACTACAGTACTACAGTACGTATAGATCCATACAGTACTACAGTACTACAGTACTACAGTACTTATAGATCCATACAGTACTACGGTACTACAGTACTTATAGATCCATACAGTACTACAGTACTACAGTACTTATAGATCCATACAGTACTACAGTACTACAGCACCTATAGATCCATACATTACTAAAGTACTACAGTACTTATAGATCAATACAGTACTACAGCACTTATAGATCCAAAACAGTACTACAACACTTATAGATCCATACAGTACTACTGCACTTATAGATCCGTACAGTACTACAGTACTACAGCACTTATAGATCCATACAGCACTACAGTACTACAGTACTTATAGATTCATACAGTACTACAGTACTACAGTACTACAGTAAATATAGATCCATACAGTACTACAGAACTACAGTACTTATAGATCCATACAGCACTGCAGTACTACAGTACTTATAGATTCATACAGTACTACAGTACTACAGTACTTATAGATCCAGACAGTACTACAGTACTACAGCACTTATAGATCCATACAGTACTACAGTACTACAGCACTTAAAGATCCATACAGTACTACAGTACTACAGCACTTATAGATCCATACAGTACTACAGTACTACAGTACTACAGCACTTATAGATCCATACATTACTACAGTACTACAGCACTTATAGATCCATACAGTACTACAGTACTACAGAACTTATAGACACATACAGTACTGCAGAACTACAGCACTACAGTACTACAGCACTTATAGATCCATAAAGTACTACTGTACCATAGTACTTATAGATCCATACAGTACTGCAGTACTACAGCACTTATAGATTCATACAGTACTACAGTACTACAATACGTATAGATCCATACAGTACTACAGTACTACTGCACTTATAGATTCATACAGTACTACAGTACTACAGCACTTATAGATCCATACAGTACTACAGTACTACAGCACTTATAGATCCATACATTACTAAAGTACTACAGTACTACAGCACTTATAGATCCATACAGTACTACAGTACTACAGCACTTATAGATATATACAGTACTACAATACTAAGGTACTTATAGATCCATACAGTACTACAGCACGTATTGATCCATACAATACTACCGTACTGCAGTACTAGAGTACTTATAGGTCCATACAGTACTACAGTACCACAGCACTTATAGGCCCGTACAATAGGGTCTAATAGTAGGTCCAGAGATGTAACTATCCTCAAGGTACAGTGCTGAAGGTAGGTTCAGAGATGCTCCTCTGTACTCAGGTTACAGTACATACGGTAGGTCCAGATATGTTCCTTCTACACTCAGGCTTCTCAGTTATTAGTAAAAAGGACTCCCATAGGTCCACTGGTCATATTGCTGGGGATGACATGCCTTCGTTTGGGTAATTGATGACTTGACGGACCTGATATTGATTGGTTGTGTAGTTTTGTAGTTGTGTTGTGAAACACCGTTCTAAGCTATTTGCTCGAAGGGACTATCACATAACCTAGCTAGTGTCAAAGTGTTCAGATGCTTGTCTCCACTATAGCATGGCAGCAGACAGACATGGCGGGTTCAAATACTACTTGAAATCATGTCAAATACTTTATCTGTGCTCGATTGAGCTTGCCTGTCTTAATGAGCCAATAGAATCGTCCCGCAACTGCAAACATTGCTCGTCTGGCATTCCAGGCAGGCTAGAACTAACGCTCAGTGATATATTTCAAATAGTATTTGAACCCAGGTCTGTACAGGCAGCCTCCATGTTAGACCATAAATAAATGAGGAGATCAATAGTGGTTACAGTGTGAAACCTCACTACTCGTTAGCTGGCCTGCATTCAGTGTGTTAAGCTCATCTAGTAAGGTTCCCTTACTACCGCAGAGCACTGGGCCTGTATTCAGTGTGTAAAGCTGCCAATGGAGCCAATTCTTTTTTGGAATGGTAAGGAATAGGATTACATGTAGGGTGTCCACCCACTCTACCCAGGGAGGTTGATAAAATGTCCCTTCCTTATGTTATAAATAACATTTTACCAAGACAAGAATGATTCTTCATGTTCTGAATCATTCAGTAAGCCATAGTTTTCTCACAGTATCCAGCCTAGCTGACTCCGTTCTCTCACAGTACCCTGCCTAGCTGACTCAGTTCTCTCACAGTATCCAGCCTAGCTGACTCAGTTCTCTCAAGGTACCCTGCCTAGCTGACTCAGTTCTCTCACAGTATCCAGCCTAGCTGACTCAGTTCTCTCACAGTATCCAGCCTAGCTGACTCAGTTCTCTCACAGTATCCTGCCTAGCTGACTCAGTTCTCTCACAGTATCCTGCATAGCTGACTCAGTTCTCTCACAGTATCCTGCCTAGCTGACTCAGTTCTCTCACAGTATCCAGCCTAGCTGACTCAGTTCTCTCACAGTATCCTGCCTAGCTGACTCAGTTCTCTCACAGTATCCTGCCTAGCTGACTCAGTTCTCTCACAGTATCCAGCCTAGATGACTCAGTTCTCTCACAGTACCCTGCCTAGCTGACTCAGTTCTCTCACAGTATCCAGCCTAGCTGACTCGGTTCTCTCAAGGTACCCTGCCTAGCGGACTCAGTTCTCTCACAGTATCCAGCCTAGCGGACTCAGTTCTCTCACAGTACCCTGCCTAGCTGACTCAGTTCTCTCACAGTATCCAGCCTAGCTGACTCAGTTCTCTCACAGTATCCTGTCTAGCTGACTCAGTTCTCTCACAGTATCCAGCCTAGATGACTCAGTTCTCTCACGGTATCCAGCCTAGATGACTCAGTTCTCTCACAGTATCCAGCCTAGCTGACAGTTCTCTTACAGTGTCCAGCCTAGCTGACTCAGTTCTCTCAAAGCATCCAGCCTAGCTGACTCAGTTCTCTCACAGTAGCCAGCCTAGCTGACTCAGTTCTCTCACAGTATCCAGCCTAGCTGACTCAGTTCTCTCACAGTATCCAGCCTAGATGACAGTTCTCTTAAAGTACCCTGCCTAGCTGACTCAGTTCTCTCACAGTGTCCAACCTAGCTGACTCAGTTCTCTGACAGTACCCTGCCTAGCTGACTCAGTTCTATCACAGTATCCTGCCTAGCTCACTCAGTTCTCTCACAGTGTCCAGCCTAGCTGACTCAGTTCTCTCACAGTTTCCAGCTTAGCTGACTCAGTTCTCTCACAGTGTCCAGCCTAGCTGACTCAGTTCTCGCACAGTATCCAGCCTAGCTGACTCAGTTCTCGCACAGTATCCTGCCTAGCTGACTCAGTTCTCGCACAGTATCCTGCCTAGCTGACTCAGTTCTCTCACAGTGTCCAGCCCAGCTGACTCAGTTCTCTCACAGTATCCAGCCTAGCTGAATCAGTTCTCTCACAGTGTCCAGCCTAGTTGACTCAGTTCTCTCACAGTACCCTGCCTAGCTGACTCAGTTCTCTCACAGTATCCAGCCTAGCTGACTCAGTTCTCGCACAGTGTCCAGCCTAGTTGACTCAGTTCTCTCACAGTATCCAGCCTAGCTGACTCAGTTCTCTTACAGTATCCAGCCTAGCTGACTCAGTTCTCTCACAGTATCCAGCCTAGCTGACTCAGTTCTCTCACAGTGTCCAACCTAGCTGATTCAGTTCTCTCACAGTATCCAGCCTAGCTGACTCAGTTCTCTTACAGTATCCAGCCTAGCTGACTCAGTTCTCTCACAGCATCCAGCCTAGCTGACTCAGTTCTCTCACAGTATCCAGCCTAGCTCACTCAGGTCTCTCAACGTATCCAGCCTAGTTGACTCAGATCTCTCACAGTATCCAGCCTAGCTGACTCAGTTCTCTCACAGTATCCTGTAGTTCTCTCACTGTAGTACTGTATGAATCTATAAGTGCTGTAGTACTGTATGGATCTATAAGTACTGTAGTACTGTAGTGCTGTATGGATCTATAAGTACTGTTGTACGGTAGTACTATATGGATCTATTAGTACTGCAGTACTGTATGGATCTATTAGTACTGTAGTACTGTAGTACTGTATGGATCTATAAGTACTGTAGTACTGTATTACTGTATGGATCTATAAGTACTGTAGTACTGTAGTACTGTATGGACCTATAAGTGCTGTAGTATTGTAGTGCTGTATGGATCTATAAGTGCTGTAGTACTGTAGTACTGTATTACTGTTTGGATCTATAAGTACTGTAGTACTGTAGTACTGAATGGATCTATAAGTACTGTAGTACTGTATTACTGTATGGATCTATAAGTACTGTAGTACTGTATGGATCTATAAGTACTGTAGTAATGTATTACTGTATGGATCTATAAGTACTGTAGTACTGTAGTACTGTATGGATCTATAAATACTGTAGTACTGTATGGATCTATAAGTACTGTAGTACTGTAGTACTGTATGGATCTATAAGTACTGTAGTACTGTATTAATGTATGGATCTATAAGTACTGTAGTACTGTAGTACTGTATGGATCTGTAAGTACCTTAGTACTGTATTACTGTATGGATCTATAAGTGCTGTAGTACTGTAGTACTGTATTACTGTTTGAATCTATAAGTACTGTAGTACTGTAGTACTGTATGGATCTATAAGTGCTGTAGTACTGTATTACTGTATGGATCTATAAGTGCTGTAGTACTGTAGTACTGTATGGATCTATAAGTGCTGTAGTACTGTAGTACTGTAGTACTGTATGGATCTATAAGTGCTGTAGTACGGTAGTACTGTAGTACTGTATGGATCTATAAGTACTGTAGTACTGTAGTACTGTATGGATCTATAAGTACTGTAGTACTGTAATACTGTATGGATCTATAAGTACTGTTGAACTGTAGTACTGTATGGATCTATAAGTACTGTAGTACTGTAATACTGTATGGATCTATAAGTACTGTAGTACTGTAATACTGTATGGATCTATAAGTACTGTTGTACTGTAGTACTGTATGGATCTATAAGTACTGTAGTACTGTAATACTGTATGGATCTAAAAGTACTGTAGTACTGTATGGATCTATAAGTACTGTAGTACTGTAATACTGTATGGCTCTATAAGTACTGTAGTACTGTAGTACTGTATGGATCTATAAGTACTGTAGTACTGTAATACTGTATGGATCTAAAAGTACTGTAGTACTGTATGGATCTATAAGTACTGTAGTACATTCACGTATGACAATTGGGCACTTTTTCTACCACTGGTTTGGACCATAGTTTTCTTGTTGAGGAGTGTCCACACAATTAATATACTCATTGATCAAAAAATTTGATTGGACATCCTTTTACATGGACAGGGTGGATCCCTGTATCCCAGGCACTGAGCTGTGTTGTGTCACTACTGCAGAATATTGAGCTTATGTTCTCTTCTCTCACTTCTGCAGAGAGAGAGAGAGAGAGAGAGAGAGAGAGAGAGAGAGAGAGAGAGAGAGAGAGAGAGAGAGAGAGAGAGA
Source organism: Brachymystax lenok tsinlingensis (assembly GCA_030435695.1). Lineage (NCBI taxonomy): Eukaryota > Metazoa > Chordata > Actinopteri > Salmoniformes > Salmonidae > Brachymystax > Brachymystax lenok. Next base: position 43,716,484 of record CM059815.1, read on the forward strand.
GAGAGAGAGAGAGAGAGAGAGAGAGAGAGAGAGAGAGAGAGAAAACACGCTTTTGCGTGACCACTGTCAATCTCTCAGATCCAGTTAAAGTGCTCCGGTAAGGTACTGCTTGGCCTCGTCTGGTCTTGTTTCCCTCAAGACCTCAGTAGCTCATGTATAAAATAATCTCTCCACCATCCTCAACATCTCTAATGTCGTCGGACACATTCTTTAAGATGTTTGACAGGACTCCAGCTAGATTAATAAAACAAATCCTTCTACCATGTTCACTTTTGGTTCTCTCTGGCTTTAATGGTTCATCTATGTTTTTCATGATTTCTACAGTAACATTGTAGAGCATCTCTCTCTCTCTCTCTCTCTCTCTCTCTCTCTCTCTCTCTCTCTCTTGCTTACATTGACCACTCCAGAATGTTGAGGAGAGACGGGATGAGGACATCACAAATGCCACCTTTAGGAAATAGGGTGCCATTTGAGAAACGGCCTTAGTGAGCCAGGGTCTTTGTCAATATATCTCAATATTGCATGACCTGATGATTTGATGTGTACTGATGAAGCATGGTCACCTTAACAACGTATTCGTTCCAGATCCTGCCAACAGTCAATAAGCTCTCAGGGTGTAAGACAGTACTTGCGGTAGGTTCCTCTTTGGCCAGAGTATGGCTCCTCTGCTCTGCTGGATAGCTGGATCTTCAACAAGTGCTTCAACAACAACATGATAACAACATGAGGAAGATGCTGCTTGACTCTTCAAGGGCTTCAGGCTTCATCAAAGACCATCAAACACCTGCATTGTTTACAGAAAAAATATAATTGGAAACCAACCAGTCTCAACAGACTACATCCTTCTAACAGAATAAAACTCTGTGCATATTTGTAGGGTGTCTAATCAAAAACACATATCTTTGACCAATGGGTAAAAGTATATGTTAATTGTATACATAATCCTCTAAGAGAACCAAAGGTCCAAAACTCATGTCTCTATCATAATCCTTTCAAAACATATTGGAGTTTTTTACCCTTGTAGGATGCCCAGAATTAGGTTGACTTAAATCAATCAATGGAGGAATAAGTGGTCAAATACAAAAACAAAATAGCATCACACAGACAGGTAGACAGTGTCTCAGACCAGACACTACCACACCAGACACTACCACACCAGACACTACCAAACCAGACACTACCAGGCCAGACACTACCACACCAGACACTACCACACCAGACACTACCAGACCAGATAACACCACACCAGACACTACCACACCAGACACTACCACACCAGACACTACCAGACCAGACACTACCAGACCAGACACTACCACACCAGACACTACCACACCAGACACTACCACACCAGACACTACCACACCAGACACTACAACACCAGACACTACCACACCAGACACTACAACACCAGACACTACCACACCAGACACTACCACACCAGACACTACCACACCAGACACTACCAGACCAGACACTACCACACCAGACACTACCACACCAGACACTACCAGACCAGACACTACCAGACCAGACACTACCACACCAGACACTACCAGACCAGACACTACCACACCAGGCACTACCACACCAGACACTACCACACCAGACACTACCACACCAGACACAACCAGACCAGACACTACCACACCAGACACTACCACACCAGACACTACCACACCAGACACTACCAGACCAGATAACACCACACCAGACACTACCACACCAGACACTACCACACCAGACACTACCACACCAGACACAACCAGACCAGACACTACCACACCAGACACTACCACACCAGACACTACCACACCAGACACTACCAGACCAGATAACACCAGACCAGACACTACCACACCAGACACTACCACACCAGACACTACCACACCAGACACTACCAGACCAGATAACACCAGACCAGACACTACCACACCAGACACTACCACACCAGACACTACCAGACCAGACACTACCAGACCAGACACTACCACACCAGACACTACCAGACCAGACACTACCAGACCAGATAACACCAGACCAGACACTACCACACCAGACACTACCACACCAGACACTACAACACCAGACACTACCAGACCAGACACTACCAGACCAGACACTACCACACCATACACTACCAGACCAGACACTACCAGACCAGACACTACCACACCAGACACTACCACACCAGACACTACCAGACCAGACACTACCACACCAGACACTACCACACCAGATACTACCACACCAGACACTACCTAACAAGGCTCACGTTTTAACTCGTCATCTTTCTACTCAAATCCAGAGGACATGAAACAATACGGAGGAACGGACGATTCTGATTTTGAGACATTTAGTATTTTCAGACAACTTTTCAGACAACTACCACTCTGTCCGTAGAGCTCAGTGTTTATTATCGAATGTATTACGTTATTGGATCTGACATTTTTCATACAATGCTCAAGATAATTTAGAGGAACACCCCACTGAACAATTCAGAACATGAAGAATCATATTTGTCTCGGTAAAATGCATTATATAAACATAAGGAAGTTACATTTCATAACCAAAAAGCGTTTTCAACCTCCCTGGTTAGAGTGGGTGGACACTCTACATGTAATCCTATTCCTTACTGTTCCAAAACGCAATTTGCTTTATTGGCAGCTGAATACAGGCCCAGTGCACTGCGTTAGTAAAGGAACCTGGCTAGATCAGCTTTACACACTGAATACAGGCCCAGTGCACTGCGTTAGTAAGGGAACCTGGCTATATCAGCTTTACACACTGAATACAGGCCCAGTGCACTGCGTTAGTAAGGGAACCTGGCTAGATCAGCTTTACACACTGAATACAGGCCCAGTGCTCTGCGGTAGTAAGGGAATCTGGCTAGATCAGCTTTACACACTGAATACAGGCCCAGTGCACTGCGTTAGTAAGGGAACCTGGCTAGATCAGCTTTACACACTGAATACAGGCCCAGTGCTCTGCGGTAGTAAGGGAATCTGGCTAGATCAGTGCATACAGTGCATTGCTGTCACAATATGGACCTAAGTGCCAGGTCTGTTTATGATGTATCTGCGGCAACAAATTTCATTTGGAAGACTCCGGAGGAGGACAATCAATTAGCAACAGTCTCTTCTCCAGGCCACCGGCCATTCCAGCCTTAACAGTAGCGATAAATCAACATGTTACAGCCCCCGCTAGGCTGATACACCGTTAGACAGTTACAGCCCCCGCTAGGCTGATACACCGTTAGACAGTTACAGCCCCCGCTAGGCTGATACACCGTTAGACAGTTACAGCCCCGCTAGGCTGATACACCGATGAGACAGTTACAGCCCCGCTAGGCTGATACACCGATAGACAGTTACAGCCCCCGCTAGGCTGATACACCGTTAGACAGTTACAGCCCCCGCTAGGCTGATACACCGTTAGACAGTTACAGCCCCCGCTAGGCTGATACACCGTTAGACAGTTACAGCCCCCGCTAGGCTGATACACCGTTAGACAGTTACAGCCCCCGCTAGGCTGATACACCGATAGACAGTTACAGCCCCCGCTAGGCTGATACACCGATAGACAGTTACAGCCCCCGCTAGGCTGATACACCGATAGACAGTTACAGCCCCCGCTAGGCTGATACACCGATAGACAGTTACAGCCCCCGCTAGGCTGATACACCGATAGACAGTTACAGCCCCCGCTAGGCTGATACACCGTTAGACAGTTAAACCCTAGCTAAGCCGGACACCAGACACTACCACACCAGACAACACCACACCAGACACTACCACACCAGATTCTACCACACCAGACACTACCAGACCAGACACTACCAGACCAGACACTACCAGACCAGACACTACCACACCAGACACTACCAGACCAGACACTACCACACCAGACACTACCAGACCAAACTGAACCAAACTGAAACACAACTCACTGGCAACTTTTTCCCTAGAAATGTAATGTGGTCAAAGGTTCGTTTTTAGTTCTAGTAAAACTGTTTCTAGGTTCTCCTCTCCCCCTCAAACAGCCTCACAGAAATGGATTGAGGAAACCAACAGTCATCTGGCAAAATACAGTATTACATATTACATACATATTAATAGCACTTATGTCCAAATGTAATCTACCCTTGGCCTGATTTAGCACTGTTTCATACAGTATCAGTGTGTACACTGTACACAATATCCACAGGTAAATATTAGTATTTGTTATGTATTAAGCACAGTGAAGAGGTTTTTCATGTAATTCCAAAATTCATGGATTAAACACAGATGAACATAATCTGTCTATAGTCTAAGAGTTCAGCTGAAATGCCAGACAAGCATCAGTACTGTATTCTATAGTAATGATAGCAGTGTCTATATTTAAACCCCTGCAGATACAGTGCCAGCTGTGTTCATTACCTCTGTCTACAGACTGGCTAGCTGACCATCTCACCGTACAGCTGTGCTCTGTACCTCTGTCTACAGACTGGCTAGCTGACCATCTCACCGTACAGCTGTGCTCTGTACTTCTGTCTACAGACTGGCTAGCTGATCATCTCACCGTACAGCTGTGCTCTGTACTTCTGTCTACAGACTGGCTAGCTGATCATCTCACCGTACAGCTGTGCTCTGTACCTCTGTCTACAGACTGGCTAGCTGACCATCTCACCGTACAGCTCTCTATAAACCTCGCTGGTGAATCCTGCATCTGGCTAGTCACCAACAACATGGTCAGGTGATGAAAGCAGCGAGGTCTGCATGACATCCCAGACGGGTTGTGTATTGTCTGGTTGGACAGCATCCCAAATTGCAACATATTCTCTTATATAGTGCACCGCTTTTGACCAGTGGCCCTATGGTTAGTAATGCACTACATGTGCACTATATAGGGAATAGGGTGCCATTTTGAATGCACCCGAGGAGGTGTGTGTAATGAAATGGTGAGGGAGAGATGTGCTCGAGGCTTACAGCTCCCAGCTCTCATTCCATCCCCCCCGGGACTCGCAGAGAGCTGGGGATACGATCTAAAGCGCTGGTTCATTCCCAAGGGCAGCCAGCCATCGAGTGCTACAAGTACACACACACACACACACGCACACACACACACAGAAGGAGGAGAGACGAGGATGGGGATGGGGGAAGCCATGCAGAAATGCAGCACTATTTGTGAAAAGACAATTACTGTATGGGTGTGTATAAATGATGTATTATAGTTCTTTGTGTTTTTCTGTCCAGATGACAGGTTTGGTGTTTTAATGTTTCATGTGTTTTGGTCGATAGGATAGCAGCAGAGGGGAGGCTGAGAGAGAGAGAGAGAGAGAGAGAGAGAGAGAGAGAGAGAGAGAGAGAGAGAGAGTTAACGAGAGAGAGAGAGTTAACGAGAGAGAGAGAGTTAACGACGAGAGAGAGAGAGAGAGAGAGAGAGAGAGAGAGAGAGAGAGAGAGAGAGAGAGAGAGAGAGAGAGAGAGAGAGAGAGAGAGAGAGATCGCTAATGGGTGGTACATTCACACATGTGGTGTGGTGAGGAGGTTTAAACTCAGCAACAACCTCCCAGTGTCCTCGTGTGTCATTCTTAGCAGATTGTTGCGCTAGCTGGACTCTACCGTGAGGTGCATGACACAGACTTAATTAAACATCCTAATGGTGATAGTTCACTGCACTTGCAGCATCTACTTCAATCACACTTACTACGCCTGAAATATCCCATGGCCGTTCGTTATTACACCTGATATTAGTCCATTTGTAGTGTAGCTACCAGGCTGGTACCAAATGGTGCCTAGAGGGCCTGAGGCTTGTAAACCCCTAAACAACCAGTCATTCTTAGGTTGTTACTGTGTAATGACCATGTATCAGGGTGACTGAAGTCCTGTATCTATCCCCTGTCATAGCCCAGATCAGTGTAGGGTGACTGAAGTCCTGTATCTATCCCCTGTCATAGCCAAGATCAGAGTAGGGTGACTGAAGTCCTGTATCTATCCCCTGTCAAAGCCCAGATCAGTGTAGGGTGACTGAAGTCCTGTATCTATCCCCTGTCAAAGCCCAGATCAGTGTAGGGTGACTGAAGTCCTGTATCTATCCCCTGTCAAAGCCCAGATCAGTGTAGGGTGACTGAAGTCCTGTATCTATCCCCTGTCATAGCCCAGATCAGT